>JAVGWX010000017.1:40064889-40302389 GCA_036924085.1 Ariolimax columbianus
GCACTGGCCACAACAGACTGAGGTACCACCTATTCAACAAATTGAAGATAGGGTGTACCGACGAATGCCCGTGCGGTACTGGTAAAATGACCGCTGAACATCTGCTACAGAACTGCCCGACATACGAGGATCAGAGAGAGCAGATGTGGCCATTACCAGTGGAACTGCAAGACAAGCTCTATGGCAGTGGCGACAGCCTCAGGATGACCGCCGCTTTTTTCTAAAAAATAATGGTTACTGTCTGACTGCGTACGCAGAAGAAGAAGAAGAAGATTGTGGATACAGTTTTGCTACACAATTATCAGTAAATGTCAAATTGTTCATTTTTGAATGATTGTTTTAAAACTAAAAATAATTGTTTTCCTGATTTAGGGCGTGTCTTAAACTTAGGAGACCTAATGTGTTATTATGTGCACAGTTTTTTACATATAGAAATGTGGCAAGGAAGGCATTTAGAGAGAAACAGAGTCATTATGTCAGGTAGCAGTACTGTGACGTTGGCGGTTCTGAAACATGAACAATAAATAAAAGGGTGGAGAAATACTTACCTTTTTTAGACGTGATGTTACCGAATAATTACTAAATTTAACTGGACAGAAAGGAAATCAAACGAAAGGCTGTTGACAAAAATGTGAGAGGAGAGATAGCTACCACAAGATATATAAAAAGAACTACTAGCCTGGCTGGGCGACAACCTACGTCATGAGAGTCTAATGAAGAAAGATTTAAAAGACAGAACACTGGGAAATAAAGAAAGGGACAGAATAAGAAATACCTTTTGTGACCCAAGCAAGCAAATACATAGCGGTGAAGACGAATGCTTTAGGTGGAGACTGCCGCACACGACATCAAGAAATGGAAATACATTATCCTGAGCTTTATAACCAGTCACTTGACCGAAGGACTTGATAATGATGACGTAAGTGGTTTTTGTTCTTACTTACTGCAAAAGAAATATTTAAAACTGTTTTTTTGCACGCAGCATTGGATTGAGATATATATATTACTATGTAATGATCAATATTTAGTAACTGATGAATCTCCTAATTAACATGAGTTATCTACATATACAAGAAATAGTTATTGTACAGAACTAAACGTCGTTTTGAGTAAAAGTAGGTGATTATAACTGTTACACTTATGTTCGATAAACTTCACGTGGGATAGATGTCCGCAAGGTGGTTCGGGGGGAGGCAACCAATCAAAGTGGACACATGTAAACATGCATCTTTAATGAGCGTCCTTTGTGCCTGAGCAGTTTTTAACAGCAAGCTTTTACTACTAAGCTATTCTGCAGTCGAATATAATCAGCTTGCCATGTGAATTATAATGCGTTTTACTGTAGAAGAAAGAATACGACCACTTCTCAGTAGAATTAAAAGACGATTCAAGACAAGTATGTATCAGACCAGCAGCATCATAATGTAAAACAAGAGCACACATAATGCTTTTGTGCATGCTTCATGGAGGAGCCCAACTGTAGTAGTGCTCTAATGCTCCAGCTGGAATGAAAAAGGAAAAAAGAAGAAGAATCTCGTTATCCCTTAGACGCCATTATGGCTATGACTAAAGATAAAAACCATAATTAATTGTAAACATGACAGCCACAAACTGCAAGGCTGGCTTTACGGTGATATTGTACACCAATTATTATTCTGGAAGCCAAACACAGGAAACAGTAACCCGTGTGTATATGAGCGTCGTCATTAACTTGTATCCAACTAGCAATCGTTTTAGTGAACTCATCCCGGAACTTTTTGTCGTTAGACATACTTTTAGATTATTATTATTCTCATATGAAAAATTTCTGACAATGTTATATATAATTTTTGTAAACTTTTCACGAGTGTTCATTAATCATTCGTATAAATGCAGCGGTGTATCGAACGAAGCATAATAATTACATGATTTCTTTTACTGTAACGTAACATATTTATGGACAACATCAACTGAAACTCAGAGTAAATTTGCTATTATGAGTTAGGTTTCAGTAATCCAGTAAAACTGTTACAAGAATACACGCAAGGAAGGATGACATGCACATTACCAATTTATGTTGATCAATAGAAAAAAATGATCCTGCATTAGCTCAGCAGAGTAAGCATTGCAGTTGAAATACAAATCAATAGGACGAAAACCGAGTTCATGCTTAACACCTTCTACTCAAAGAGAGATATGTGACTTGGAAATTTTCCTATTGCAAATGTAAATTCGTATATCTACTTGGGCCAAGAGATCACGAACTGCATTCAGTAAATCGGAAGAACTGGCGAAGAATGGCAGTTGAGTGTCTCAGCTTCAACTGTATAAACCCATACTGCAACAGATGCGAAACGTCAATGCAAGTGCTCACACCTTGAACAGTGTAGTTAATTCGGCCATGGTATCTGCTGCGAGGTGTGGAACCGACGGAAAGCTGATGCAGATAAACTCCATGGTGCCCAACGAGCGACGAAGCGAATAACATTTAAAATCTCACTTCGAGACAAAATCCGCAACTTAGAGATCAGATGTCGGACTTCCTTCACTGACATCACAGTTGTGCTGTTGCGAAAATTCAGATGGGCCGGAAATACGGTCGCATGCCAGATAAGAGATGGATACGTAGAGTGACGTCCTGGTTGCCCTGTAGATAAAGACGCCTTTACAGTCGACACAGACTGAGATGGGTTGATCGCCTCAAGAAGGCTCTGGGTCCAACAATGTACTCCAATTCAAAAGAGCGAAATGAGTTTACTCAATATTTGGTATCTGGAGTCAGGTACACGTGCCTGATTGAATGCCAGCATTGAGAGACAACGATTTTAAAGGACTTCCTCCAAAAGTTAAATCGTTTATATCGGGGTCCAGCAACACTCATCGATCCTATGGTTGCTGTCACCCTCACTGCTAGCAAGCATCTCCGAGTACACAGCCACATCGACATTGCTGCTGACTACGCTAACCTGATGTCACTGTTACGTTTATCTCAAAAGCCACTAGATTCTCACCATCAACCCATACCGGTGCTTCCTGCAATGTGCAATGCTGTTGAAACATAGTCACTTCTATAAGCAATTGAGAACAGACTGTGAGTGGCCCAGGCCTCTTTTGAGAGACGCATGATCGGCCTTACTCTCCATAACAAATGCATGAGGATCCTCCCTAGTTCCGACCTACGGCAATTGTAATTGGCGAGCGATGTAATTGTTAACACAAACAAGGCATAAAACATCGGTAGGTATGTCACACACTTAACAGAAAGGATGAACGCTGGAGCACTGTGAGAGCAGTCTGGTACCCTCGAGGTGGAAAAATACTACACCGACTCTTAACAAAGGTAGCTATGAATTGGCAACTGTGCACAAATTCACATACCTGAGGAGCCTTTTCAGCGACAAGCTCTCTCTAGTCCCACAATTTAGAGTCACACTTGCAAAGTTGCTGCCACATTTGCTCGTCTCATAACGCGCTTTTATGAAAACCCGAAACTTACAATTTAAACCAAAAACCACGGTTTAAAATACAAGCGTGGCTCTTGAAAATACATGTAGGAACAGAGTCATAAATACGGAGGTACATTCTCACACCGATATCTCAAGCACGTCTCTCCTTAAGAAGCGAAAACTCACGATGGTTTTGCGTGTCCGTTGCACGAAAGATGGTTGCATCTTCAAAGATATTCTGGGACTATGAGGCTAACGTCTGGTCAGGCAAAACACACTGATCAGAGAATGCTAGCCAAGGACCAGGAGAAATATAATGGCCAGGACCCTCACCTGACCTCCTCGTTGGTCGTCCTGGAAACGGGCTGTTGTCGAGGACAATAGTCTGGCTAACAAGGTGAGGTTCGACGTGATCTCCGTAGTAGTCAGTGACACGCAAATTCAGCAAGAATAGTACAACGGCCTGAAGGTTCCCGGTCCACCTTCATCAGCACGCTCGAGATGTAAGGAAAGCTACTGCAACACGTCAGTTAACGCCTTTTTCAGGGCGCATATAAGAGTAACCTACTCATTGTCGGCACTCGAAACAACAACAACCCCCTCAACAACAAAGATATTCTCAATGGACAGCTGACGGACGGCAATAGAACAGTCTGTCAACTACAGCTAGGGTTGAAAAATATGTGTATGCGATACATAAAGGCACTTGATATAGGTCTGATATCCTGGGAAGACGAAGCTGCAGACCGATTCAATTGGAGATGTACCCTGAAGAGCGACCTCAGACTGGGTTAAAATAACACCCTGCAACACAGCGATGTGAAATAACAACGCCGCAATGAAAAAGAATATTGTTTTAAACTGAGGCGAAAGTTACCACTACACAGTCTCCGCAACCGGCCTCAGATGCCTAGGCAAATATTATTATTATTACTTGAACTATATACACCCACTTTATTGGGTGATGTTTGGACAACATATCCAAACAGGGAAAGGTGACGACGGTCCAGGACTTCTGATTCAGTTGGGACGTTAGTCATTCATAGTAGAGACCTCGCCATTTTGTATAAGATGGTTTCAACGAATTCCAAGAATCAGGCTGATTGACTCGAATGTTAAAATGTCCTTTTTCAGTAGAGTCCAGGTTTCGGCTTCATACATTAGCACTGAAATCACACACAGCTTAGAACTCAGGGATAATATATTATTGTTTCACACGCGGCGGAGGTCGATCATCACCGAAGTAGCGAAGCCAATCCGTCTAGACATAGCTGGGCTACTGCGTCCGTCAGATGACATTGTGCTTCCGAGATAAGAAAGTTCATTTACGCTCTCCTCTGTGTGACCGCGAACTACTATGTTCTGGGAGTTTGTATCAGAGCTAAGATACTGAAATTTGGTCTTTGCTCATGAGATTGAAAGTCCCATATTTTGAGCTGTACTATCCAGATACTAAAGAGAATGTTGCAGCTCTGTGCTATCTGGGCTTAGCAAGACTATGTCATTCGCGTGGACGAGGCCAGTGATGCACGTTTTGTCAATAGGGACTCCATGGTGCTGAGAGATAAGGTGGACCAGGAGCCAGTCGACAGGCCGACAGAAGAGATCCGGAGCAAGGACGCATTCCTGTCTGACTCCCGTAGGTGTTGGGAATCTTTCAGAGAGAGTGATACCGAGACGGATTATGGCACCGGTGTTCGTATACGCTTTAATCAAGTCTAGAAGTGAGGCAGGAGTTCCGATGCCTTGCATGGCTTTCCACAGCACCGATCTGTCCACTGAGTCGAATGCCGCCTTTAAGTTCACGTAAGCAGCGCAAATGGAGCCAGTAAATGCGAAGTGTAACTTTGCGAGGAGACGGAGCGCGAGGATGGCATCCACTGTTGATCGACCTGGCGTGAAACCTGACTGATGTGTGCGAACTTTTGCGACCAGCAGCGGTTTCAGTCGGGCCAACATCATGTGAGCGAATACCTTTCCTGGAACTGAGAGCAGCGTTATGGTCCTATAATTGTTGCAGTCTTTGCGGCTACCTTTCCTTTGTAAAGGGCGACAACTATCCCACCATGTCAATCGGCTGGAACACTTCCCGTCCTCCAGACCTGAGGGAAGATGTGGTGTAAAGCAGAACTGATAGGATCAAATGCATATTTCAGCAGTTCCGGTGATATTAGATCAGGGCACGCCGCATTGGATTATCATCCAGGACAAGGCACGCCGTGGTTGGTGAATAGTTCAAGCCAAGCATATTGCGCTCTCTCCACCTAGCCACCACTTCTTCTTCATGCGTTGTGCAGGGTGAGCCATCTGACTTGTTCCCAAACTCCACACCGCCGTGTGCCTTCTTCTTACCTCCAGTGCAGAGAAGCTTTATTGCCTGGTAGGCGGGCCTGAGGTCGTTAGATCTAAGACAATCTTCGACCGAATCAGCAATGTCACTGAAGTAATGTTCCCTGTCGACTCTTGCCGCCGCGTAAACGGCTTTGTTGCCGTCGGCGTTCGACAAGGTAATTGCGGAGCCTGACAGCTTTCTTTTGAAGTATTATGTCGTAGGTAGTGTCAGAGAGCCACGGTTGACGTTTTGGTTGTCGTGATCCTTTGATAAACGTGACCGCTTCGGGACATCTGGGAGGGGATCCCGCAGCAGCTAGGTGACACTAGACACCATCGAGGTATTTATCGGCAGTTATCGGATGGAGTTTGAGAAACTGGACATTAATCGTGTGGCGCTGCGCCGGTTTGAAAGAGGCATATGGACTGATGGAGAACATCGCTGTCAGTAGGCGGTGGTCAGTGTTAGTTGGGGCCTCCGCGCCTCGAAGGACTCGACAGGAGATCACCCGCTCGAGACTTCTCATCAGGATGTGGTCGATTTCTTTTCTGGTTTTTCGGTCGTTGGAATTCCATGTGTGTCGGTGAATACTTAAACAAGTAATGGTGTCTTGCATTTCATTGCGAAAACGAAAAGTACGTTAAAAATACTAGATGTTCAACTACAAACTAAACATTAAATTGATACTTTGCCTTGACAGTGAATACTTTACAGAACAATTTGACTAACACAACAACGATTATCTTGAAAGATTTGTATACAGCATTACTCTTAAAATTTGATCGGTTATCTTTGGTAATGCCAGAACGACAAAGTGAGATAGGCAGGTTTGCTTAACTGGACTTGCAACACTTACACTTCTCAGAACCGTCTCCACGGCGGGATAGTCCACACTGGTGGGCCAAAATAGAGTTGATAACCAGATTGGGCGTTTTGAATGCATTCCTATCTGTTTCCATAGCAACCATCTGTATTGTGTGTATCCCTATCAGCAGTTCATCTTTACTTGGCTGCATCATTTTTCAACTTTCGCTTTGCATTTAAAGTGACTAATAACAAATACAAATAATGCATTATACTAAGAAGGGTTGTGCGAATGGAAGGCAATCTCATCAGATATATGCAAGTATTGCAGAAGCACCACTGCTATAATAAATACATGTTTGGCTTTCGTTGGAGTTATAAACAAAACCCAAAAAAATATGACCACAACATGAGATATCTATGAGCCACCTGCATACACGGGAAAAGAGGTACACATATTTGACAATATGTCTGTTGTGTATATATATATATATACACACAGACACATACAACAGACACATACAACAGACATACTATCAAATAAACAACACTAATTGATCGATCTCTTGGATCTGTCTTTGATTCTCTCGTGTGGGTTATCTAGTGTCTTTCACAATAGTCGCGTCCATGCATCTACTTTGATCTGGTGTTTTCCTAATTCTACCATATTATATGCGCTGCCGATCACCAATTAATTTGTCATTTTCCTTTAAATTATGGTCAGTGTCGGATTAGCAAAGCAAACGAGCAGATGAAGTGATGAGAAGAACATTTGAAATGACTTTTAAAAAGACCAATTCCACGAGATTCCATTACATTCGTTCAGCAGAAAGGGAACTGCAAGTTAATTGCTAGGAACCAAACAAAACTAACATTAGAATAACCATAATTTTTTTGAAAGTTGTTCAAGATGATTCCTCAGCTGAAACAATCACATCAGTTATCAACAGATTTATTATACAACGTATTTGGCAACGTCAAGTGAAGGAAAATAAATGCCCGCAGTCTGGAAGGAAGCCTATATATTTAAGTTGTCGAAATGAGATCTGCAGCAGTGAAATCATTATAGAGGAATAATGTTATTACTAGTGTATGAGTGAATACGGAAGAGGATCATACTTGAAAGATTAGTATAGGCCATATTCAAACAGATGAGAGAAGAACAGAAAGGCTTTCCACAAAATACGTATTGTGCAGCTAAAACAGCTGCACTAAGAATAACGGTTGAACAAAGTCTCGAATGGCGCTCGCCACTTTATATAGTATATGTGGATTATGATAACGTGTTTGACAGCTTATACATCACTCTGGAAATTGCACTGGCTCTATGTAATGCACTAGAAATTCACATTATATTTTTTTTAATGTATGAATATATGAAATGTAGAGTTCTACACCAAGAAGATCTGCTTACGGAGCATGTGTAAATGAAAATATTAAAAATTTAACTGATGTGCGGCAAGGAATTCTACTGGAATTTCTCTTTCTACTGGCAATTTCCTGAATTATAAAGCGTTCAACTTCAACCGACGAAAATGGAATTTAATGACATATGACAAAAAAGCTTTATTATCTGGAATTATATGATGACTTGTCCTCATAACTGCAATCATACGCAATTTAAAATAAGTTTACTTGATGAGAGTTCCCATAATTTAGGAATGAGAATGCAAGAAATTAAAAAAACAAACACACACATAATGCAACTAAATCTGAATGCGATGGGATACACTCCCCAGCAAGATATGGAATAATCCATATATCTTAGTAGAACTATAGACACTGTAGGAGATGCAGATAAAGATACAAAAATACAAAAGGCCAGAGGAGCTTTCATTGAATGGGGGAAGTTACGAAGATAAAAAGGAATTGAGCCAAGCAAAACTAAAAATCCATTCAACTACAATGTAAAGTGGATTCTAATGTATGACTCTTATTCACGGAGAACAACATACAATAGATACATGCTTTAATAAATGTATAGTCGCGACGAATAGAGAGATTGTAATAGTATGATAAGATCACTAATGGGGGACTATTTGAACCAATCATGCATCAGTAAAACATGACTTGAAAAATTGCGTTGACGTTAGACAGGGTACATATTAGGGAAACCAGCTGATAGCATTACATAATTTGGCTCTGAATCCCAATGGCAATAGAAGTAGAGGCAGATCAAAATACACGAAGAAGATAGCTCGAGGCAAACATTAAGGAAACAGGAAAAACTTAGAAAGAGCAAGATGAATAGCTAGGACAGAAAGTCTTGGCAATAGTTTATTGAAGATCTGTGTTGCATCAGAAACTGAAAATGATTGATTGACTGATTTGATCCGAACCAGTAGCAGGTCACGATTAATTGAAAACTTTATCTGAAATCCCTTTCATTATTTGAATAACTACATAAATCTACTGCAGAAACATTAGACTATAAAAAATTAACAGAACATTTAAAAAAAAATAAGCAGGCAATAATTGTTCATGCAATTTGATTTACGTGAAACTCGTTTTAAAATTTTAGAATTGTCAAAAATGATTCCTCACAATTACATTCATAATTCTTTCTTTCTCTCATTTATTCTTCATCTAATACCCTCGTGTGCTCTCTCTCTCATCATATTAACATGTAGTGAAAGAAAATATTATTCATAACTCAAATTATAGGTTTCTAAAATATATTTAAATAGGAAATTACCATTGTGAGTGTGTGTGAATATGTATATATATACATACATACATACATATATATATATATATATATATATATATATATATATATATATATATACACATATATATACATACATACATATATTTTTACAAGGGGTATTCAAATGAAACCGGGCAAACTGCAACAAGTAAACATACGTACGATGCGCATGATGACGTCACTTCTGGTGTAAACACCACATACCAACCGTCAAGTTTGCAAAATTTCATAGGCTTCCGACTCATAGTTTTTTCAGCAGACCGTTGAAAACATGCCGGGTGTGATACATAATCCTTTCAGAGTTTAACAGGGAGCGGTGATTCGGTTCTTAACAGCTGACGGATGTCGACCAGTTGATATTCATCGCAGAATGCCGGCGGTGTATGGTGACAAAAAGTGTGTCGAAGACAACAGAGAAGAACTGGACAACAACAAGGTTTAAATAAGGGCGTGAGTTAACGAAAGAGTATCCGAGACCATGGCAGGTGCATATTGTTGCGTATGTTCACTTGTCGCAATTTGGTCTGGTTACATTACATGTTAACACGTCTCGTGTGTATATATATATATATTTCAGATTTAAGTAATCACATGACTAAAGATTTTAGTCGGCATAATCAGAAGGCTGCAGAAAACAGAAGATGAAGTATAGAACATTTTAAAAACACGGCAAAATAAACACAGCATCACTAGGGCAAAGCCAAATGTCATTTGAGCGACAGGTAAAAATATACACCAGTCAATATACAAGAAGGGGAAATAACAGGCAATCCGGATTTAAACCAGCCGCCTGCATGTCAGCAATGCCTCTTTCTGCAAGAAAGATATACGTTAACGAATTATGCTAACTTGAAACACCCCCACCGCCACCCCTCCTCCCCAACCCCATAAGAAAACAAAAGATAAGTTTGTGTGGATCGTAAATGCAAGGGATGTCAGCAGTCAGCGACTCATAGTTGGCTGCTTGCTCAAGGTCAACAAACCATAGCTGACCTCGACTATGTTCCTTCTCCACGTGGTGGCCCGGAAAACAGGCTGCACGAGTCACTAGTGTAGTCTGGACAAGGGATAAGGATCACTGTTGGAAGGTAAACCCGGTACTAAAAAAAGCCAGCTGAAATCGGATGTGTCCACCTGAAAGGTGCAGATATTTTAGCCTCGCTGTAAACTACGAAACAACGTCTTTTTCTGGACGAACGTCGAAAAAGAAGAATAAATACAACAAATGAATATAAACATAATTAACCTAGCCCATCTCATGTCAATATTTATTATCTGTGAAAAAGGGACGTAGTTTGATTGAGACAAATTTGTTGATTCTTACTTATTAACTCTCTTATTATCAGGCATACTTCGTTGTTTTTGTTGAATGCATATAATTAGTAAGTTTAGTATTTGCAGTAGTGGGCGGGCTGATGAAGATAGACCAGGATCCTCCAAGCTGTTGTGTTGTACGCCGTATACACGTAGACCGTAAATGTTTATCTCGATAAAAAAAACAAACAGATAACAGTGAATACGTATGGTCTACGTGTAATGATAGAAAAGTCAGGAAGTAATCGAGGCTATACATGTTTTTATTTTTTTATTGTATGTGTTTGCCTCACTAGTTTCTACTGGCGGAGGCGCGCCTATTCCACCCCAGACCGTAGTCAATTTGGGCGATATTAAGACGCATAAACCAGTCCTTCGATGAGTGTGTGTATCTGTTTGTACCTTACCTCGTGTAATGTTCCTCCCGTTGCTTCTCGACATTTGTTGATCTTCTCGTTGTCCTTCGTAGGTATTTGGTAGCTATTTTAATTTTCTTGTGTTCCTCCGTTTCCTCTGTTGGGTTTCTGAGGCAAAATAAGCACAATTGTTTTCCTGGGACCATTTTGGGAATGAGTATATTTATTTTCCTTCATAATTGATCTCGACCCCTATCATGTATTTATTTATTTCCTGATTTAAATATATATATATATATAAATATATATATATATAAATTTGTTATACATTTTATTGTAATATTTAAAAAAAATGTTTTAATTTTTTTTATTTATGATTTAAAAATATAATATATTTTCTTTAAACATCAAATCCTCATCATACATTTTATAAAACATTGTGAGGTGAACAACGAGGATGAATGTAATGCAATGATTATGAACGATGACAAAATATATGCTGAATACATACGAAACAATAGTACAATATTGAATAGATAAATTACATGATTTGGGTCTTTTTTCTGTTGTGAGGCCCATCTGTGTTGACTTTCTTCCGTCTGGTCTTGGTGTTTCCGGTTTTCACTGCTCTCATATTTTTTTTCCATTGCAGCCATGTATTCTAACTTGTAAGCGACTTACTGACTTTCGTGGGCCACTTATAGATACTCCGTTGCACTTGTGCCATCTAGCTCTCGCAGATAATTGGGTGTTGAATGTGTGGTATGCTCAGGAATAGAAATCAAATAAATAGATATATAATTAATTAAATAAATAACTAAAGTTGATGTAATATAACATAGAGTATAAGTATATTAAGTATCAGTAATTAGTGACGAGGATGCCCACAGAAGGAATATACATATATATCCCTATATATGCATACACACATGTATAAATTTTAATACCCATATATATATATATATATATATATATATATGCACACACACACATACACATACATACATATACATATCTACACACTTACACATACATACATATACACACATACAAACATATATATATATGTGTATATATATATATATATATATATATATATATATATATGTATACATACATACATACATATATATATATATATATATATATATATATATATATATATATATACATATATACACATATGTGTCTATGTCGACATAGATATATATTCCATAGTTACAATAGATCGACTCGAGATAGACAGCCATCATTAGATCACGCCACTTCCATAGATAAGCTATTAAAAGCTGCAATGACATATAATATAAGTTACAGTTAATATTTTTCGTCACTTTTTAGTTCCATCGGATTCAATACGCTTACTGTACCAGACTCTTAAAGACCATGTAGGGACCGCGTGGGCTAGTGGTTAAGTGACACGGCTCGAAACCCAAAGGTGCTAGATTCGATCCCCATAATAGCACCGCCTGCTACCGCTGGGAAGCAAACCCTTAGAAAATGCAGGAGGAAGCAGACCTTTACATAAAATGCAAGCCGACGTCGGAAGCACTTGGCCGACAGGCACAAAATAAAAACCATAGTGCAACGCACACCACCTCAGGGAATAGAGATCTTAGACGATCGCAAATAAAAAAACAAACCATGTTATGATACTACTATCACATGCGTAAAAACAACGAAGCCGCAATGTCACAATTTTCGTAAACGTTGTTTAGGTACCTTATTAATGATAAGGCTAGATATTGGGTAGCAAAGAAGAGGACACTGTGACATATCAAACATGCCAAAACAGAAGGAGACGAGAGATGCTTCTACATGAAGCTAGTAACTCACTTCATGTTAAAATATATTATTTGAGCTTCACAGTTAATGAGAACTTGGACAATTAAAAGGAATTGTGTGATATGTCGGTAATTAAATTAACATCAAGTGCGAGCAGTATTTCTAAGGGCTAATTGCTTAATGCTCAGTTGTGATAAAACTGTAATAATCTTTAATTCCAAATGTGATTGATTTTGGTTGAAAGAGACATGCCTAGCCAACACACAAAAAAAGACAAAAAACTTACGAAAAACACACTGCTTACGGTTTCAAATTCGTGTGTATGAAGTTCTCATTAGAGGAGGGCAGTTCCCAATACAACGACATTTATATGCCCATTAAAAAGCCAGAAAGTGACCAAAAGATGGTAGGTTATCCCTGAAATTGATATAGATAGTCTTTTTCTTTTGGTTTTTTTTTTTGTAGTCTCATTTAGCTTGAAACGTTACCATTGCTGGTGATGTAGCGTTCACTTAGACGTAATTGGCAACGTTCAAGAACTCTTGCAGACTCCCTTTGTATAAATGAGAGCACTTGTACCTTCATCTTGGACTCATTGGGTTCCTGGAACAGTGGTCTACCAAACTAAATTGGATCTTGGATATTGAATTACGTTCATGCTTTATTGTCTTCTTTGTTCTTTTAAAAAAAAAATATAACTGCAAGCAATATAGAATCAACTGCTATGGAGGACAGAAATAAAGAAGCATCGGTTTCATTCATTTTAACTTTTCCTATTCACAACAACGAGACAGTAATAGTAGCTACAAGTACGCTTGTTGAATATTCACTGTTGCTTCCTGTTTATTGTTTCAATTGTTTCTACCTGCTACTATCATAAAAACATAAGCAACGGTTTATTTTTAACTTGTTACACAATGTTTTGTAGAAATGACTTTTTATCGTATTTTCAGAGATCCTGCACCATTTTTTAAAGTGCTTCAAGTGTGTAAAATTAATAAAAAAAAGTAAACCTTATTATACATCAAACTGGTAGAAATTCAATCCCCCCCCCCCCCCCTTTTTTTTTCCACCACACACACACACACACACACACACACACACTCCAATATGACAATACACCCGTTGGCACATACACAGTCTTTTGAACTAAAACCTGTTATTCAGCCTGTGTATAGTACAGGCCAATGGAATTATCTCGTTTCGTTGACTTCGTGGACCGCGAATTGAGGGAGAGAAGGAACCATTTCGGTCGGTAATTGCTGCATAAAAATACCAGGAAAATGGACAGAAACCGAAAGAAAAGAAATTCACAGAAAAAAAGGAGGAGACAATTGTAGTCAACGACTTGAAACAAAGAGTAGAAAATGAGGATTGATGTTGAACAAATATAAAAAAAACATCATCGGGATTTTAAAAAAATAATACGTTGTTGTTTGCAAATGCTCACATCGAGTAGGTTACTCTTTTGTGCGCCCTGAAAAGGACGTTAAGTGGCGGGTTGCAGTAGATTTCCTCACACCCACAGCGTTCTGATGAAAGTGGATCGGGGTCCTCCAGGCGGTTGTACTATGTTTTGCTTCATCTGCGTGTCACTCACTACTTCGGGGATCACGTCGATCACTTACTTCGTTAACCAGGCTACCATGAAAACAGCCCGTTTCCAGGGAGGGCTACTAGGAAGCCGAGGTGAGGGACTTGGCCAGTACGTTTTGCATAACGCTGACTAACATGTCTAATTAGTATATTTTGCCTGACAAGACGTTAGCTTTTCTCCCCAAATAAAATAATACAAATATTTATGTGTTACAGCAGCTGTTTTTTATTTTACAAGACCGGTTGTATTGCTTCTTCTCGGCTTTTAGTTACCACAGTTTATTATAAAACCATTTCTGTCATTTAAACATGCGTTTGGGTGAAGCCTGTGTCCGAAGCAAGCCATTATTTATATGAAAGAACGCTGTACTCTTTATCATCATATCAGATGTTTTTTATTCTATCTCTTTTAAATTCTCGTTAACTCTGGTGTTTCGAAATCGATATGGTGTCCACTCTTTTACAGTACAATTTCCCTTATTCTTCCTGATGTATCTGACGTTCAAAAATTGATTTCACATCACGTAGTTTGATGGTCGACACTGTTGAAGTAGTTCCACAAGATTTAATCACTATCTGAGTGCCCCACCTCTCATGTCAGCTGTTTAACAAAATGATTTGCTTTAACCTCAATCTCAAGTATAAATTATGTCACTAGTGTGCTTCTTTTTCTCTCTCTCTCTCTCTCACGCTCTCTCTCCATCTATCGCCTTTCTATTAGGCTTTATAACATCTCTCTGAAAAACTGGCATTTCTGTTCTAGCCTTTCTTCCGCCGTCTTAAAATCTAGTTGAAACTTCCATTTTACGAAATCGCAAATGAACGCTTGGTTGGATAGTTATATTGAAGTCGTTTATTTAATTTATCTTTTTGTGGTTTTTTGTTTATCTAATTATATAACTTAATGCAAGGAATAATGAAGAATCGGACGGGGGTTTTATGGTAACCCGTCTGTTATCTGTGAAAAGCCGTTTAAAGCATTGGGGCATAAACTATGGCTGATTTAACCAAACTAAAATACGATACACAGAGAGAGAGAGAGAGAGAGAGAGAGACAGAGAAAGAGAGAGAGAGAAAGAAAGATAGAAAGAAATATATATATATATATATATATATATATAGAAGGAAGGAATATAAAGATAGAGAATATAAAGTAATGTGAAGGGAAAATAATAAAAGAGAAAGATCAAGAAATAATGAGGTGTGGATACAAAGTTATCTAAGTTTGAAACAAGTCAGTCCCTTTATTTATAAAGGTTTCAGAAATGTCAAAGGAACTTGTTCAGTGAAACATACATTTTCGTTCATAAGAATAGTAGCCCCTACTATCAATTTTTTTTTGTTTTCGTGAAATTTAACATTTTGTATAACATCGAACTACAGGTGACAGTAAAAGAGCGACTATTATTGGTCTTCTATTGAATGAAACGGATAAAGAATACAGCAAAACAGATTACATTCATGTCGTAGGGAGAACTGACATGCATAAAACATGCAGCAACTCACATTTTGGCAATTTATACTATAAGGATTAGTAACATGTGTGCACAATTTACAGTCCCATGAAGAGCAATTTCTAGCGGCAACGTTTCTATGCGACTTTGTCTAATGGGTCTCTGATTAGCGAGATCTCAGAAAGACACATCACAGCTAACGTAACTGCATCAATATCCATACTCAAACTGGAATTTGGGTAACAGATAATGAGCAGTGCATGAGCTTCATCGATCAGCGACCCAAAGCTGATTGCTATCGTCAGGGCCAATTAAACAGAGCTGCCAAGACACTTCTACACCTTCACGGGCTGATCTTGGATAACAGGCTGCAAAATAGCAGACCGGGTAAAGAGACAGGATAGAAAAGAAAACTAGCCCGGTGTCCAAAAATGTATGTTGAAGTCGGATGTGTCGGACCGAAAGGTACAAATATAGCAGTCAAGATGTAAACTTCGACACAAACGCATTCCTTCTCCAGAAAACATCCTGCTACTTCCCAACCCATTCTCAGGGTTTGTTACGGTGAGTTTTGAAGCGAACGACGAAGAAGAAGCATAATGCAATGTAGTGCTTACCATATTCTGTTCGGCAACGACGAACACTCTCACTTTAGTAGAGAAGCTCATTCATGCTTTCTCTACTAGCATTACAAACCCGTCGGTTTATACAGCAATATCAACAACTTGAATATTATCACATATCAGCTATTTCCCTCATGTTCTGCTTTCCCGTTTAATATCTCTGCATTCCATGACGGAGATAATTATAACACTCAATTGTAGCATGCCATTTTATCTATCGCTTTTGGGACGGCGTGGCCTATTGGTTAAGTGGTACGGCTCACAACCCGAAAGTGCTGGTTTCAATCCCCATCACAGCACCGGCTGTTACCCCGGGGAAGCAAACCCTTAGACAATGCAGGAGGAAGCAGACCCTTACATAAAATACATGCTGACGTCGGATGCACTGGGCCGACAGGCGCAAAATAAAAACCACAGTACAACGCATACCGCCTTGTTGATTAGAGAAATAAGGCGAACGCAAAAAAAATACAAACAAAAAATCTATCGCCAATGTGGATAACTGTTTCTCCCAAGGTGATAGTCTGGAGTGTTGTCACATGCTCCTTGCTTTTTTCTTTTTTAGCCCTCCATGATATCCCTCTTTTGATTTTCGCTGTCATGAGGATGTAAAGAAAGTGCCTTTTATTTAGGTATTTCGTATCACATTTAACCTTTGATCTGTGCTCATTTGTGGATTTTCTCAACATAATTCTTTGTATGTATCTCATCTTTATAGTTAGGTGATGCTAGTGTAACATAGAGTTAGTCTCATTTTTCCATTTTAAATACGTTCCAATATGTTTTGCTGGAATAGCTTGCTAGGGATTTGTGTAGATGTAGAGACAGTATTGAACCTCTGATGGGCGCATGAAATAACTACAAGTTCAATTCAAAGGCGTAGCGACATAGTGCACATTTGAAGGTGAAAAATATATATCAATTACCTGCTTAATCGGCAATTTTCTTGGCTATCTGCGAGCAGAAATTGGGAAGAAAACAATTTGCGCAGAAATAACTGAGTTTGAATGCTCTGCGGGACAAGTGGTTAAGATTTCTGGTCTGAAATGGTTACTCAATCATTGCCGGCTTTTGAGCCCGAAAATGGACGCTAACAAGAGGTCTCTTCGCAGACCTGCAAACCCGAAATAGGCCAATCCGATTTTTAATATATATATATATAAATATCAGATGGAACATAATTAGAGGACTAGTAGTGTATCTCTTCTTACACATAATACATGCAGTGTATTTTGGTCAGGATTAAAATAGATTTATGTTTTTCTCAGTTACAAAGTCCTAGTAAGGGCAATATACAAATACACAGATATCGTTCAGTCCATGTCATTGTAATAAGAGTAACGTACAATCAAACTGTTTTGTCCATGTCATTCTAGTAAGAGTATTTACTGTCCGTGTCTTAGACACTACGTTCCACATTCTAGTAAGAGTACTTACTGTCCGTGTCTTAGACACTACGTCCCACATTCTAGTTAGAGTACTTACTGTCCGTGTCTTAGACACTACGTCCCACATTCTAGTAAGAGTACTTACTGTCCGTGTCTTAGACACTACGACCCACATTCTAGTAAGAGTACTTACTGTCCGTGTCTTAGACACTACGTCCCACATTCTAGTAAGAGTACTTACTGTCCGTGTCTTAGACACTACGACCCACATTCTAGTAAGAGTACTTACTGTCCGTGTCTTAGACACTACGACCCACATTCTAGTAAGAGTACTTACTGTCCGTGTCTTAGACACTACGTCCCACATTATTCTTCCAGTCAATGTTGATTGAATTCAACGCGAGGCCTGTTTTACCATCCATGGTATAATTAGTGCTTAGGTGTTAAAAGAATTGGCCGATGGAAAATCTTTTCTAATGGACTCCCGTCTGCCTTATTGGTTGTAATCTTCATTGAGGCTCCTTTCCTGCACGAGTAACATACATACATATATATATATATATATATATATATATATATATATATATATATATATATATATATATATATATATCTATATATGTTATGTACTAAGAGAAAACTGATTTAAATCTTTATGTACGCGTCATTCTAGTTCGAGCAAAATGTTAATTCTAGTAAGAACAAAATGTATTTATATGCACCTGACTACGTTACTCTAGTAAGAGAAGATCAAACTTATATAGATCTGACCACGCCAGTCTAGTAAGAGAACATTACACTTATATCGGTCTGTGCACGTTATTCTAGTAAGAGTAAAATGCAATATATTGATCTGTCCGAACTTTGGTTTAGAGTGAAATGCATTTATATGCATATGAAGCCGTTATTCTAGTAAGAGAACTTCACACGTACACAGATCTGACCACGCCATCCATCCTAGAAAGAGAATAGTACGCGTATATAGATCTGACCAGGCTATTTTAGTAAAAGAAGATTGCACGTATATAGATCTGACCACGTTATTCTAGTAAGAGAACTTCACACGTACACAGATCTGACCACTTCATCCTAGAAAGAGAATAGTACGCGTACATAGATCTGACCAGGCTATTTTAGTAAAAGAACATTGCACGTTTATAGATCTGACCACGTTATTCTAGTAAGAGAACATTGCACGTATATAGATCTGACCATGTTATTTTAGTAAAGGAACTTTGCACGTACATAGATCTGATCACATTATTCTAGCAAGAGAGCATTGCATGTATATAGATATGACCATGTTATTTTAGTAAATGAACATTGCACGTATATAGATCTGACCACATTATTCTAGCAAGAGAACATTGCACGTATATAGATCTGCCCATTTTATTTTAGTAAGAGAAAATTTGACTTATTTATATCTGACCACGTCATTCCAGCTAGACATATAGATCGGATCATTCTAGTAAGAGAACATTACAGGGATATCGATCTGATCACGTCATTCTAGTAAAAGAGCATTACACTTGTTTTGATCAGAACACGTCATTTTAGTAACAGCAAAATGCATTTATACCGACCTGTACACGTCTTTAAAATAAGAATACATATGTAGAGTATGTTTTGTGAACTTGTTGCAAGTAAAAGTAAACGTAGATATATGAGGCGCGTTTAAATGAAACAGGACTCGGTAGCTTTTTTACAAACATGAAAGCTACATCATCTGGTGTGAGAGAATTAACATAATTACTGCTCCAGCTAGCTCGCCGTCCGCTAACTGCACCCTCAATACAATCACAAACTTGTCCTCACGATCAGGTTTCGTACTCAGACGATCTGGGCATTCACAAATAATCAAGTCACTTCACGTACTAAGGCGACTTGTCCACTCACATATAATCATTTCACGTATATAGCCGATCTGTGCATTCACATATAATAAGATCACTTCACGTACTCAGGCGACTTGCCCACTCACATATAATCAGATCACGTATTTAGGCGATATGTGCATTCAAATATAATCAGATCACTTCATGTGCTCAGGCGTATCTGTACGCTCACACATAATCAGAACACACATCGTTCACAAGGTATCCTGCACATACAACACATATTCAGATCTCTTACTGTTTACAAGGGGTCCATCATAAGCACCAACTGATCCCGACAGACCAAACTCGAGGTGAATGATGGGACAACCACCCTGCAAACTCTTTCACTTCCAGACTCTCCCCGTCTTCCTGCCAGTATTTGAATTTATCTCTAAGGTGTCTTTTTATAGACTCAAAGAACAACCATAGCTGCCCAATGATCTTCTCAGGGTCGACTGATTTAGCCATCACTCCAATTTGGAACTACCCCCATCTAAAATGTTATTGGTTGTATATCCACGAGTCATTGTCATTCTAAATCTGGTAGCTTGTCGTGTAAGTATTCGATGACACCAACTACTACCACCGTCAAGTCTGACACCAGAGTGGTCAGTTCTGACACCTACTACTGTACCAGACAAAGTCTTCTACCTAACGTGTACCTACTCCCTCGTTTCCTTGTCGACCTAGTGTCGAAACTGCGATTGACCCGGGCGTAACCTGCGTTCGTCCAACCCATTCAGGCAACCTTTGTTTCTTAAAGACGCCAGCTCAATCTCTCTCTGCCCTAAGCGTCAATGCTCCAACTGGAACTGTCACAATGTCATAACAGATATACACGTTTTAAGACAGCCAGTTCCCAGCAGAGTATTTCTAAATTAGCATCCAATCAACTTGAAATATTGTGTTCATCGTATAACAAAAGTTTGAATAAATCATTTATTGTGTGAACGCTATAATGCTAAGTTTGATGACAACGTATACACAGAAAGGCAATACACTTGCACAAATGTTTACAAATATGATACGATATAGATTGCTTCCATTCATGAAGACGAACAGTAATCAAAGCTATGTTCATTTAAACACTCCTGTTCATTAATATGATCGAGCTTCTAAATAGCACAGTTATAGAGCTCTAGCTTCTTAGGACATATAGTTTGAATCCCTGTATTGATACGCTCTGTTGAACTCGGTTGTAAAGGGGTACCTAGTAAATGGTATAGCAATGAACTGGAAACTCGACTTATGAAAACATGCAGCCAAGTACATTAAACGATTGATCATATGAAGTGTCCTGCCTTGTTTTTCGTAGTAAACTGTAAGTTACTCTTCTTCTTCTTCTTCTTCTTCTTCGTACGCAGTCAGATAGTAACCATTATTTTTTCGAAAAAAGCGGCGGTCATCCTGAGGCTGTCGACACTGCCATATAGCTTGTCTTGTGTTGCCACTGGTGATGGCCACATCTTCTCTCTCTGATCCTCGTATGTATCCTGAGCAGATGCTCAGCGGTCATTTTCCCGGTACCACACGGGCATTCGCCGGTACCACCTATCTTCAGTTTGTTGAATAGGTGGTACCTCAGTCTATTGTGGCCAGTGCGAAGTCTGAAGACAACGACCTGCTCTCTTCTGTTCAACTGGTAAAAGGCATCGTTTTTGGTGTAGCCGGTATGTTCAGTTTCCCATTTGGTCATGTATCTGGCTTTAATAAGCCGTTTTGACTCTTCGTACGTCATACTAGTATCTGTTTGTGGTAGTTTTGCACCTTCTTTTGCCAGTCTATCTGCCTCCTCGTTGCCTTGGATGTTGCAGTGTGATGGGACCCACTGTACCAGTACCCTTTTTGGTGCGGTCTGCTGGCAAAGTTGACAGAGCACTTCTCTTAAGTCATTAAGCTCAGTGTTTTTCTGGCTTTTAAACGCTGTGACTACGGCCAGAGCATCTGTAAGCAGGACTGTATGGATTTCATTTTCTTTATGTGTCACGATTTCTTCCACTGCCGCCCTCAGTGCCTCTGCCTCCGCTCTGAAATTGCTTGTGTACTTACCAGTAGCGAATGACAGTGTTATTTTTCTGCCATTTGGTAGGTTCAGGAATGCTCCTGCCCCTCCGTTCTGTGTAGTGTTTGTTACAGAACCGTCGGTGTATGCATGGGTCCAGTCCATGCTTGGGTAGTTTTTCGATATAAAGCTTAGGGTAGTATCTCTCCTTTCTTTTTCAGTCTGGCAGTTTTTGTTTCCAATACCTGGTATATTTTCTACCACCTCTAGAAATATATCCTGCCTCCAGGTAGGTTTTCGTACAGTAGTGATGGATTTTGGTGTTGTTAGTGCGTTTATGGGATCTTCGTACATCTTTGCTTTGGCTATTTCTGCAAAGTTTCTCCGCTTTAGTTTCCCATTTCCCAAATTGTTTAGTCTCTGGTGCATCGGGTGGTCAGTCAGTCTTCGGAGTTTCTCTGACTGCAGCTCGGCTCTGCAGTCTCTTCTATCGGTCATGGATTGCAGTTTTGTAATCTTTTCAAGTTCTACAATTGGCGTTGACTTCATGCCTCCTGTTATAACTCTCATGGCTTGGTTTTGAAGTTTGCTAACTTTATCGAAGTTCGCCTTTGCTGCGGTTGTCCATGCCGCAATGCCATACTCGAGAACTGGTCTCACTCTTCCAGTGTACAGTTTCTTTAGTATGCTTTCGCCTGCTCCTCAGATTGTGCCAGCTAGTTTCCTCATGATTGCCATTCTTTCTCTGGCTCTCATTCGGTTTCTCTCGATCTGACTTTTCCATGTCATGCGCCGATCAAATGTGACTCCCAGATAGTTTGGGTTGTCGTTTGGCTGCAGGAATTTGCCATTTAGACTTAATTTGGTGTTTTGGGGTTTTAATGAAAGCGAGAATATTTTGCATGTGGTTTTCTCCTCTTTTATTTTGACCAGCCATGAGTTCGCCCACTCTTCCAGCGATGTTAGGGCCTGCTGCATCCGATTTCTTGCTTTGGTGAGATTCTTGTAAGTTACTCTGATATATGTCTTTCACTTTTTCTTTCTTTGTTTTACTTTCCCAATATATTTTTATGTTCTTCAATATTTACCTCTTGATATAATATACAAACAAACGCCACGATTTTCTGCTTATTGATTTGAATTTTGTTTTATTTAGAAATCACGAAGACCTAGTGTAAATAAAAAAACATACTCAGAGAGTGAAAGTAATCTAAGATAAATATAAATTAGGACACATTCAACGACAATTTCAAGGATCAATTACCACTCAGTGTAGGTCAGTCTAGTAATATTTATATATCCGTTAGCAAATGTGGAAACTCCGTCGTTCGTCTACACACAGATGTATCAGTCAAGTAAGTAACTAGGTTTAGCAGCAGACTTTCATGGTAAATATTGAATCGTCTCGATTTTCTTCTAAAAATGTAAATGCTTTAAGCAGTTTACGCAAAATCATTGCTTTAATGGCGATTTAAAGAATAGAAAATACACAACTAGACTATTATAAATTCGATGAAAAAAACAAAACTTTCAAGAGAGAGAAATACACTCCATGCACATGCGTGTATAAATACTCAAAATCACATTAACACACACACATACATATATATATATATATATATGCATACATACATACATACATACACACACACACCACACATACCAGGAGGCATTAAATGGAAAGCTTACTCCAAAATTGAAACAACGAAACGGTGATGCCTGTCACGAACTTTTGAAGAGCTTTGATGCATAAGGCGATTTTTTCTTGCAATGATTATATTGCCTAGGGGAACACTTTCACAAGCGTTATGTTTACATATATTCTCAGGAATTATTTTGGACCCGCAATCAAATCTAAACGACGTGGACTTCTAAGTAAAAGTGTCCTTTTGCAACATGACAATGATCGACCCATTTCTGTCTTTTAAAAGGCAACAACCATCCAGAACCACCACTTCAGTGTCTACCACACCCGCCGTTCTCACCAGACCTAGTCCAAAGTTATTTCTACGACTTTGAATGACTAAAAGAGGTATTGAGAGGAAAGAATATCAGGTCCGATGAAGAGGTCCAGCAGGTGGAGCATGAGACGAAGATAATTTTTATCTACATGAACCCATGCACTTTATAGACATACATGCATGCATGCATACATTAGTTATTGCTCATCGCGAGGCGATGATTGTCACAACATCAGACCGTGTTGTCTTAACAATGTGATCGGCGCTGTAATTGGATTATAGTGAGGAAGATTATGCCCTGGTCATCAATCTGACTCTTATCCCGAGTTACCTTGAATCAGTGGCAAGACTCTTGGTCGAGACGACTGGAGGTAACTCGGGATGCTGGAGCTCTGGTCTTACCGTCCATGAGACCATGGATCGTTTGAAATTTGCGGGATTCGATCGCCCACCGTTTCCGATCACCACTTAACCTATTGACTACAAGGACCCCTACATACATACATACATACATTCATACATACATATATACATACATACATGCGTTAATTATTTAATGCACCAATCATATTGTCAATGAATCGTCTTTATAGATTTATATCGTGTAAAAACAAGAATTTAGATTGAAAGTTATGTGTTTTGTGTTCCAGGTGTCGGTTGGACATAACGGTCATTAATATATTAATTACATAATATGTGATACGTGCATCATATCGCAATTGTTTCTTGAAACCACTTCAAACCACTGGTCATGGAGATCCTCTAACTCATATCAGCAAAAACATGATCGCGCAGAGTAGCAATGCATCCAGAAAACAGGGGGCTTGTTTTTATAGTTATTCATATAACATAATACATTTAAAAAAATTAAGTACATCATGTGGTGTTCGCTTGAAAATGTTAATAACAACTTAAGATTGATTCATTCTAATTATCTATGGGATAGGGTGTGACTGATTCGCTCTCCAATAATTCCTATTTGGGCCGTGCCTTGATCTACACTCATAACATTCCAATATTGTAAATGTATTCTTTCACTGTTCATCGCCACTTCTTTTTATAACATCCTCACTCACATCTTACTTTTCGGCTTCCAATCCATTAACATTCTTATTATATTGCTAGGTTTATTCCTCAGAATGTGTCGTCCATCTATACTTTCACCCATTAATCCCCAAATATGGTTGAATTTGTTATCTTGATCACAAATCTGTATGTGTTAGAATATCTGGTCACGATTTACGAAAACCAGTATTGATTAGGATCTCTAGTCTGAATGTTATAATCTTAAATATACGTCACTTAGTAGGACTAATTTCAAATGCACATTGAATAAACGAATTTTAGCTTTCTTGAGAATGACATAATATTAGGCATTAAATATTAAACGAGAGTGTAACAAAGAAAATATCCCATTAATAATAGGAAAATAAAAGGTATAAAACGATAACTCATACAGATACTATAACGAATTAACTAGGTAAAAATGGAAAGGGTAGAGTCTTTGTAAGAGCTATATGCTAATTTCAATTCTATTAACGAAGTAAGTGCAATATTTTTTTGGGTTACGATTGTGTTCACTTAGTAGGTGGGACTTCTGTCGCTTGCAGGACCAGAAACTAACATAGTAACAATAAACTTCATCAATCGTATTTTCTACGCGTTCAAATGCTAATGCTTTTTGTTATCTCTCACATTTCTGATATACGAGTGGCTTTTGATTGTTAAATCTCTCTACATTTTTAAAATTATCTTGCTTTCATGAATGTAGAGAGCTGTAAATAATAAGCTGGTTGGATCATCGCAATTCTGGGGAGGAGGAATGAATAGGGTCGCTTCAGTCTATTTAGCATGACGCAAAAGGTTACTATAATGTTAGTGGATTGATGTGATGCCCGCGGTGGTGAGCGCCATGCAAATGAAGCCAAGCATAGCACAACTGCCTGGAAGACCGCGATCCACCTTCATCAGCATGCTCTGGATATGAGGAAAGCTACTACAATCCGCCACTTAACGTCCTTTTCAGTGCGCACAAAAGAGTAAACTTACTCATTGCAGGCATTAAACAACAACAAAAATGTTATGCATACAACTGGCAAGCTCATCAAGTAAAATAGCATGTATGTTTTTGCAAGGAAGACATAAGCAAAAGAAGCAAAATTTTTCGAGATGAGCAACAAAAAAGGAAGGATTATATGACATTGACATCAATTAAGAATGTTCCTCAAACTTTCTCATATATTTTCAAATTTAATAAATGACTGAGTTGACTATTAAATATTCGAATATACATTACTGACTGAAATATAGCCAGACATTGCACACACCACCACCGTAAAGTTTACTACGTTGTTCTACATACACAAATTAATGGTCTCAAATATACCTCCAGATACCAAATAAACACATTTGAGTTTTTCTTTAATGTAAATGTTAATTGTTTCCATTAGCTCACCTTCAGTAAGTACTACTGAAATCATATTTGCCCACAGTATGCAATCCAAGTACAAATCCACATTATTAGAAATAGCTCTTGAAAATCCTTTTCCATGGATTCACTACTAATTCTTTCCCATACAGTGGTTATCCACTGGGATAGCATATACATACACATCTGTTCAGATAGCGTGTCGAGATTTGTGCATCGATCTAATCACTTAACCAGTCACTATACTCTTTCTGTAGGTAATCCTTAAATGGGAGCAGATTAGAGTCACGTCCAGTGATTAAAATGAGTAGTCATTGCACTATGATTATAACCAGATTAGTGTTTATTTCTGAAATCTACTTCCCTAAGCTGTTAAATGCATGCCCACACAAGAACCAGCATGCCTCTCTGACGCAATACAGCACCTGATAACGTTCTCAACTAATGTTAAACAAAACTGTCATATGTTCTTCCTTCATCTTATACCTGTGATCTAAAACAATACCAGCTGAAAATTGTTTATTTGTAAGTGTTTTTCTTTTCTACAAAGCGTGAAACAACATTTTTCTGACATCGTCATTTACCTCTAGGGTGACAATAATTCCTTACCTGTAGTACGAGCTACAGACTAATTGTGCACAGTTCGTGTCCACGGTAGCTCTACATCATTTGCCCTCTGACCAAGCAAAGTGTGGGTTTCTCCGTTTTAAAACATAACTCTTATGTGTGATCAGCGTTTCGGTATTATCTGCAGACATACATTGAGAATGTTCAATGTAACCTCGTAAGTACATACATGAAAGCTGCATCATGCGATTAAACCACCCATAGCAAGGATGTTTGATTCTCTTGCCACCTCCAGTACCATCATTGCAATAGCTTAGTATGTTTTGTATATTTACTTTGTTTTGTTTGTCATTAATGTATACGCAAATACATCTATCGATGTTTTAAAATATCGCAGAATTAAACATTGTAAATGTTAATTTATTCTTCATGCGTTTCGCCATTCATTTATTTGTATATGAAACAACATTATGCACATTATTTCACTCTTATGCCTTGTACGTTGCTCATAATTTAAAATGTATAATTCTTCTTTACCCTTGTTCACTTGAAACGTAGAAGAAGCAGCCGTTTTAAAACGATCACTCAATTTTTCTAATACAACGTAAGAACATCCCCTATTTTTCCACTAACACTGATCAACTATACTAACTACTAAATTACACATTCGGTGACAAGAGGTTTAAGTTTTCACTATTTCGTTTCATTTTGACCTTAGATTTATAATTATATGCACCCAGTAATGTCCGTCCGCACTGGTCCGTACTGCTTCAGAAATCTAAAATTTTGTCAGTGACAACTATTTGGATGCTCACGCAATACGGGTAGTTTTCAGAAGAATATTGTTATGTTTGTTTAAGTATAATGTTGCTGAGAGAGAGAGAGAGAAGGGGGGGGGGGAGATAATGAGACAAAGACTGAACGAGAGAGAGAGAAAGAGAAAAATCTATACAAATATGACAGAAATGAGTGAACCGTGCGAGAAAGTATATATCCCCATCTGTACCGAGTTATGTGTTATTAATCTTCACGACCAGCGTGTTCCGATAAAAAGAGCATTATGGACTGTAATCCGACTTAAGGGTGAGTCTTAAGGTCTGCAGCATACAATCAGGACGCAGACAGTACCTAAAACTATTCTATTTAACCAAGAGAAACGGGAGCAAGGCTATTCATCGCAGGATACGTTTTTCATTAAAAGTCTGTTTTTAACATCAATTGCTTTCTGACGTCATCGACAAACGATTAAGACGAGGTTTATGGAAGATTGACTCCCTTAAGCTAAATTGTCTCATTCAAAGAAAGTATAACGATTTCACCGGTGCTTGAATGGTTTCGAAATTGTAGCCTGTCTTCGTTCAGCCTGGAAGAAGGACAATACTTGAATGAAAATTGTTGGGTTGTTTTTGCCGCAAAACATCCAGGGGGAATCTCACGTTCGACCCAGGGATGGTCAAGTTTAGCAAGACTATATACACTTAAACCAACTAACCACAGTTTTAATGGATTTCCTTAATGTAAATGGTAAAAGTAGTTTTCTGTCCCGTGATCTACTGAAACCCATGTTATATATGGTCAAAGTAGTTTTCTATCCGTGGTCTGGTGACACCTATACTATATATGGTCAAAGTAGTTTTCTGTCCCGTGGTCTAGTTACCCCTATGCTATATATGGTCCAATTATTTTCTGTCCCGCGGTCTGGTTAAACCCATGATATATATCGTCAAAGTACTTTTCTGTCCCGTGGTCTGGTGACACCTATAATGCTTTGTGTATTCATTTATGAGCAAACATGTTGCTCCAAATCGCCATTTGATTTCATGCACGAGTAACTCTCAATTTGTATTTTAGTCACGATTCCATGTTTAACTGTGATTTTACAATTTCTAATCTTAGTATGCATTCCACCCATCACAACTGAAATGTCTTTCTATCTCCTGGTATTCATGAGGCTTTGAAGTATGAGGTACACGTCTTCCTCCCTTCACATATTCTTACTAGTCATGATTGGTGCATGTCGTTGTATAACGTTTATCAGTATACTCTTTTTGACAGTTTTGAAGTAGCACTTAACTCGGTTAAATTCATGAATTCTCAGTGTGAATCCCGGATCCGTTATTGCATTGGAACGATCACGTCCACTTTGTGGTACTATTTATGTGAGAAAAGACGAGAAAGTAGGATTGTGAAAGAGGCTAATAACTTCACCATATTAAATAATGTTTCACAGAAAACGTTTATGGAGAGCCCTTACGTGGTTTCATACTTGCTCTTCCTGCGAGAATCCAGCTGAGGTAGTGAGAATCGGTTCCCACTCGATTGAAAAGGTCATAGGATGACGAAATTAGTTAATAAGAATTTGAAATTAAAACTAAGAGACTATATTCAGTATCATATTGTATTCGTATCTCTACAGCTAGCAACTACTGCAGTCGGGTTTGAAGAGTTAGTTTCTTCATTCTACCAAGTTTCAGCTTTTTTTTTTTTTGGTAGTGGGGTGGGGGGGGTGGGGTGGGTGTGTGGGGTTGGGGGGGGGGGTGTGATAGACCTCAGTGAGCCATGGTGTGTTTGCGTTCGGTATACCAGCCCAACAATGTTGAGGTCGACTAATTCGTCTTCGGAGGCGCGAAAAGTCAACCTTACCTCCAAGTGGTGCTCACTGGGAAACTATGGTCCAGAGGCCTAAGGCAAACGAGGAGACGAGCTCCTTCAGGTCAGATGTAGATATTGGCCCGCACTGCCAAGAGAAAACCGCACAAGATTCACACATGAATACACAAGGACAATTAACTTTACCGACTCGGCCGAAGCCCGGATTAACAATGACCACGCCTGCAGTCCCACACTAGGGCGGAGGTCATGCGTTTGCTACTAGTGGAACGATCAAGCTGAGGAAGGACGAGCTCATAATAGAAGAATGGTATGTCAGAACACTGAACCCATGTGGTAAAATCAACCAGCTAACGCACGAGATAAAGCACTACCGGTGGGACATCCTAGGTATATGCGAGGTTCGATAAGAAACAACTTTGGTGAGTTTACTTTGGAAGAGGCCCACGAGTTCTACTTTAGGGGCATGGAGGAAAAACAGTTACATGGAGTGTGAATACTGGTACAAAAAGACACAGCCAAATGCAAATTGGGCTGTCGTCCAATATCTAGCCGATTTATCATCTTACGGCTAAAGGTAGCGCCGTTTAATATTACGATAATACAGTGCTACGCAATCACTGCAGACTACAACGAATGAGACGTAGAGGCATTCTATAATCAACTTCAGAGTCTAATTACCGAAACGCCAAAGAAGGACATAGTGGTAGTTCAGGGGGGATTGGAACGCAATATATAGAGATGCAATGTTTTTACTGTTAAGATATGGACTGAGCGATTACCAACGTTCGTTTTGCATATGGCATCGACGTGTTGGCGGGTACAGAAGCGGAAGTCAGGGAATGGATCATAAAACTGTATGGAACAGCTCTTGATCATGGTTTGGAGATTAACTTTCAAAAGACACAATTAACAACTAACGCCGTGAGCTTCAATAGTCGAATAAAAGCTTTAGACCAGAAACTAGAAGTGGTCGACCGTTTTAAATATTTGGGTTCCATTGTCAGTGATCAAGGATCAAAATGTAAGGTGTTGACCAGATTAGAACAGATAGTAGCAACGCTTGCACCGTTTAACAGAATCTGGCCGGATAAAGGGTTTAGTCACATGAACGACGATCAGACTAATGCGTACATTGGTCCTGTCAATATTCATCTATGCTTATGAGAAATGGACAATTACAACTTACCTGCAGCGGAAGACATATGCCTTGGTGATGCGATGTTTCCGAAAATCGTCACGTACAAAGATCGAGTTACAAATGAGGAAATAGGAGAAAGAATTACAACAGTAGTATGGCCTTTTGAAGACCTCTTGGCAACTGTCAAAAGAAGGAAACGTTTCGTACGGGCGCTAAATCGAAATTAAATGATCTTGCAAATACGATCCTGAACCAAAAGATTGAAGGCAGACAACAAAGAGATAGTCCTAAACAGAGTCGGGTGGACAATATAAATGAATGCTCCAATCTTCGACCAGAGCAGGCACAGACTGCTGCCGCTGACAGATATGGATGACATGGGAATGTTGGTATGTCTTCATTGGTGCACCAACAACCTCACCGGATATGGGATGACCAGATCTGACCTGATAGACCCCTACGCTCTCTCAGTAAGCAGTGCTTTCCCCAAATGTAACCCAAAGTGCGTGTCGCTACTAAGCGGTTCCATTTGTCTGAGAGACATGCGATCTAACCCACTACTACTTGGACGCTCATTTGATCAGACATCTTTTGATTAAACATTGTGAAAGTAAGAAAACGACTACATAAATACAACCCATTCATTATTGAGGACGATAATGACACATACCAATGTTAGTCAATATAATGAAACTCTGTTTCTACGTTTCTACTCCAATCTTCGAGTGTCAACGTCTTACTGTACACGACATTATGGTTTCATTTAGTTTTCTCTAGCACTGCAATATGCTGATATATGTCACTTTGCTTTCTATGTAATGACTAGAAAAAATAGTTCAAGGTAGTCTCATAGGAATTACTGGCGTAGGGGATGAGGTGTCATATTCTTCATTGAACTAGATCTGAGCTTCAATTTTGGGTTGAGATAACCCGTTCATTCCCTCACTGCATTGTCTTACCTAACCGTAAGTGAAGTGCCCATTAATAGCTGGATATGTTTCATCGTCTTGAGATCGAGGATGGTACATGATACATATGACATGAGAAACAGTCACTGAACCTTGTCTAGAAGACACTGTATTTAATGAAGGCTTTCTCTTCCAACCAGAAAGCCGATTGCTTTTTTTCGTCAATTTTTCAAATATGAAGTACGAAGCGTGTTCGAATAAAACTATACATAACTGCAATGAAACGAGATTAAACTGCAAGTTAACATATGTACGATGCGCATGATGTCGTTCCAAGTGATTTAAACAGCACATACCAACCGTTAAATTTGCATAATTTCATTATCCTCAAGCTCAAAGTTTCCTCGGCAGACCATTGAAAACATGGCGAGTGTGATACAGAATCCGTCCAGAGTTGATCAGCGAGCGTTGATTCGGTTTTCTAACAGTTGCAGGATAACGACCAGTTAACATTCATCGCAGAATGAAGAGTGTATGGTGACAAAAGTGTGTCGAAGACAACAGTTAAGAACTTGACAACGATGTTTAAAAAAGGACGTGAGTTAACAAAAGATCTTCTGAGACAGGTCAGTCTTGCGTCAGGAGATGCCATAACCGAAATTGATGCAGCAAACCAGGTGGACCGTCGCCGCAGCTTACGTTCACCACATTTTTGTCCCCATACACTGTCTGCATTCTGCGATGAATGTTAACTGGTCGACATCTTTCAGTTGTTAGAAACCGAATCACCGCTCGCTCATCACCTCTGTGCGGATTCCATATCACACACGCCACCCCCCCCCCCCCCCACCCTCATGTTTTCAACTGTATGTTGAGGAAACTCTGAGTCAGAGGATAACGAAATTGTACAAGCTTGACGGTTGTTATGTACTATTTACACCAGAAGTGACGTCAGCATGCACATCGTACGTATGTTCACTTGATGGAATTAGGTCGGGTTTCATATGAAAACGCCTCTTAGATTACAACTACACTACATGTTCCTCCACACAACTTAAAGCCACACGTATACCTCACAATACAATATATTATCTAGTCTGTCATAATTCGATAATAATGTAGCCACAATGAGTCAGGCTTTTATACATACACACATTTTCTACATCTTTTTCTTCTTCTCAATTCTTCGAAGGAAGTGTGTTACACGCATTTATTATTGTATTCTCTGTATCACCTATTATTTGGGGAGCTGATTCTGATCCCGACTTTCAACCTGAAGATAGATACGCAAATACACATACATACATACACACATACATACATACATACATACATACACACATCCATCCATACATACATAAATACATACATACATACATGCACATACATACATGCATACATACATACATACATACATACATGCATACATACATACATACATACATACATACATACATACATACATACATACATACATACGTAAGTTATCGCCAACCGCGAAGAGATGATGGCCACAACATCAGACGTCAGATGTGCGCTGTATTTGATTGTAGTGAAGAAAAACATGCGCTGGTCATCAATCTCACTCTTATTCTGAGTTAATTTGGACCAGTTGCAAAACTATTGGTCGAGACGACTGGACGTAACTACGGATGCAGGCACTCTGGTCTTACTTCCCGTGAGACCATGGGTCGTTTGAAATTTGCGAGATTCGATCGCCCAACATCTCCGTTCATCACTGTGAGAGGCGAGTGCTTTAACCTTTTCACTACAGCGACTCTGTATATGCATACATACATCCATACATACATACATCCACTAACACACCCACAAACACCATCCCACCCACATACACACATACATACATCCACTAACACACCCACAAACACCCTCCCACCCACATACACACATACATACATACACTTACACATACACATTATGAATTTGACATTTAGTTGCTGCAATTCTTGTTTAGGATGTATGTATCGCCATCCTTTTATATCTTATACAGGATAGTATCCTTACGTTTTATGTTTCAGTGGAAATAACACGTTACTTGCTTGCAAGTGTGTACGTTAGAAATGTAATTTAAATTGGCTTCAGATTAAGAAACCGCAAATCATTTGTTTAAAAAAAATAGCTCAAGATTAATATTACAGCAGCTAGTCTTCCGTGAATTCGTTGCTATAAATATTTTGATATGTAAAGTATTGGAATTGACTATTAGAAATTGCTCTAAGCTACGCATAGTGACAACAGACACACTAGGATAGGAAGAAATGGAAATCCAAATACGAGCGGATAAAAATACATACAAAAAACCAGTATCAATCGGCTGAATATGGAATAAATATTTTTGCAGACGTCCAAAGCTTTTAGGTGTTGGTAATATCCAGACGATAGGATTCTCTTACAATGCTTGCCCGAAATTGAGGATAAACATCCTGACCATTTGTGCGTACTTCAGCTGACCAGTACTTTCGTTTACGGACCCAAACTACATAAAACATTTTCAATATAGTCTGTCCAGTCCCACTCAAGGAAATGTAGCGCTTAAAATCGTTTGTAGTTTGAGTGTCTTTGACGTGGGTGTTGCCTGGGCGCGGAAGATAGCCCGAAGATACGACAAGTGTGAGTGTATGAGGTAGTAAGTTGACTGTGTGTCCTGTGCCGAGTTTCTCAAGTAAGATTGCTATTACAGTTACATAACGGTTATTCTCCTAGTGCTAGAGATTTTATTGATGTTTTAGAGTGAATGGCGTCTGTTGTAACATAGGACTTTTTTGGGAACAAACAACTTGTGAATGCTAATGATGAAATAGGAACTAGGAACAACTGAACTGATGCGTTTCTCTGTTTTCTGAAAATGTGTTGATCATTTAAACATACAATCGTCACTATTATAACCTTCACCTTGTCGCTCCAATAAGAACATGTCGTCACCTACTTGCAAATAGCCGCCTATGACAAACCAATTACGTATTGTTGGTTTTTTTGTGGTTTCTCTTATATTGCCTTTTATAGGATGAAATCGTCTCTTATGATAGATGCAGTAATGTGCAGTGAACAACACATGTATTGCCCGGTTTGTTCTTTATATCTCTGCACTTGACATCTGATACTGGTTCCACTTAATCGCTGTAGCTACACTATTCAGACCGATCTATGACATTATGTTGTCGTAAACGTCTGAGTGAGTTCTACAAGTAGATGTCGCTTAATAGTATTACTTTCCTGTGTCATATTTATCATTTAAAAGTGTTATATCATAATTTAACTGACATGAGATTCAACAGTAATGACATGTACACATATGCGTACAGTTAATGTATAATTTGTTATCTAAGTAATTATGAACGGCTGTTATAGTGTATGCATGTAGTTGTTAAAAGCATCAAAGATAAATCAAGCTGATCTCTCAAGATATCCGGGGCTTTTCATGTCAAGGCTACCAATGGAAGATCATTTATGTCACTCTTCATTGCTGTTGCTATACCTCATATTTGAAATGTACTTTTCAAACCATTGTTGTTCTTTGCTTTACAATCATTTGCGTGTATCTCATGGGTTATTTTTCCATCCTCTGTTAGAGATCCCTGTACGAGAAATTTCTACAGCATTATATTTTTACTTGCAAATATGTTGTAAAACGATGTGACACAATATCCTGACAAAAATATGCAATACATTTAAACTTACAATGAAATAAAGTATCGTGGAGGTCAAAATACACTAATCGAAGATGAGTGGATAAAATAAAATGGAACGGAAATTAGAGTATTATGGTCTCAAGAAGGCTGCCAAAAGCATATATCTGCGTCCAGTGATTCTCTAGTGTTAAGTTTCCACGGAAGTGAATGTTTCATATTTGTCATCACTTGTGAGTGTAATTAAGATTGACTTTTCCATCTGACGCCTACCTGTTAGGAGACCAATGAAATGTTGTTAACAATCATCAGCTTACTCATCATAAATGTAAACATATTAAAAATACCATATAAAAAGTCAACTCCAGGATGTGTTCTCCTAACTGCTTGGAACCTTTCTCTATACTCTCCCTGTCTCTCTCTCTTTCTCTCTCTCTCACTCTCCCCCCCTACCCCCCCCCCCCCCGCCCCCTTAAATCACCCCAACCTGTCCCATACGATATTAAAACATATATCAGAACTTGAAAATACACTTAGTCACTGTTCCTTGTTTTCAAGAGCTCCCATGACATCGATCAAACGCTTCCAGCTCATTTATTGGCCCGTTAGTTTATTCATTTTTGAACATATATACCGTCCGTCTTTCTTTACTCTATTATTTCTTTTCCTTTCCACAGGATCACATAACATTTGGATATGTTTACAATGTTTTACAATAATGCCAACGATTATATGGCATGCCTAATTTCACTTGGTCACAATAATATGTCTACTTGAACAGCCAGACTAGTTTACTAATCAATATATTATAAGGGTACGAAGTTGGAGAACAGGGAGTGAGCTGACAGCAGATAGCGATTCATAGCTGGCTGCTTGCATCTGGGTAGGGAAACACAGAGACCCTATTCCGCCTCCAAGCAGCGGTCCTGAAAACAGGCTGCACTTGTGTAATCTGGCTGAGAGAATAGGGATCGCAGTGGGAAGGCAAACATGGTACCAAACATGTTTCGGGCCAAAACACTCATATAACACAGCTTCACTGTAAACTACGTCACAGCGTCACGACGTTCTTTTCAAGAAAAACGCAGAAGGAAAAGAAGAAGAAAAAGAAGAAGAAGAAGAAAACGGTATAATGTAAGATAAGGACACATCACTTTTGACAATGTACTCGTGATTCTGTCAGAGTTATATAATCAGAAGCCTGTCTAAATTTTGTGAGGTACGTAGCATCTAATTTATGAACACAGTTATGACTACAATTAATGAAAACAGCAATGCAGTACTTAGAAGAGCTGAGCACAGTACACTTATCATGAAAATAAACATTTAGGTAACTCCCAATCACAGTTAAGGAAACATACATTACGCGTATAAAAATGCAACATATCATTTAGGACTAGAACAAGCTGAGTTGAGCCATGGCCAACTCTAATATGACCATGGTTGAGCCGACTATCTCTATCTAAATAAACCAACAAATAATTGTATTGTTTGCCTTACACTAGAGGAAAGAAACAATGATTTCCTTCGCATATAAGAGGTTACGTCTTACAAGACATTAAGTTGCAAAGACAATGTAACTCATGTATGTTAACACTTTAGCTACAGAAGAAAAACTTTTCAATAAGGACACATAACTCACCACATACTGGGAGGAGAAGGAAGACAATACGTTGGCACACTCAATCTATTTCAGAGAGAATAATTGAGAATATATTCCCTATTTTAATTGGCGAATTGTGAAGATCTTAGGAAATATTGGGAAGAAAAATAATTACCATCTGTCATTTTTGCACCTGGCATGTAAATCAATCATCAATTTTAATACTCCATTCATTCTCCTCGGCAAAACATACTCACACAGAAAACGTGCTAATATGTTAGTAACGAAGACTTTAAAAAATATAAAAAATTAATCAGATAGCTTTCATGATAAATTCACATAACGACCAAGGTGATGGTACAATTTTTGTGTAGTTTGCAAACGACGGTTGAAAATATATTTATTGGTTTTTCTGGAGTTATTTACTGGATATCTTTCAACCTTTAAATATGGACACATGCAAACCATGGGTAAGATGGCTGGAAGCTTGTTATTACCAGTTGCTGTGTATTTCGTAATCTAGAGGCAAGGCGGACTAATGTAACGCTGCTTATCTTGTTTGTAATACTTATCATCCTCGTAACGTGTGACATTTCGTAATCAAGGTGACGTAAGTGGATTACAAGCACCGATTTGGTACTTACAGTTTACTTGGCCATTTGTTATGAGCATAGGGATTTAGGTCATCCTGCATTTAAAATCAGTTGGAGGTCACATCTTCGCTGTCTAGGGGGATACATGTTCACGGAAAGACTCGGAAGTAAACCCTAACATAAAATCTGCATCCAGAGAGAGAGAGAGAGAAAGAGTGGTCATCATCACACATGATCGACTAACATCATCATTGTATGAGCCATTTGCCTGTAACCTTTTTTCATGTCCTTCTCCCTCCTTTCTTTCTCTTTTCCTCTGTTTCTTTCACTTCCTCTCACTTGTTATCTCTCTATCTCATTTATGTATTTTATTTCTTTTTTGACATGATAATTAGCAACATGAGATTGTTTCTTCTCACACTTTGAATGGCATGTGTCAAATACGATGCTTGGAATCATTAGTAGTAATAACGTAATGACGAAGAAATTTATGGATTATTGCAAATATTTTAATCTGAACGTTACTAGTCAAGCTACTTTTGTAAAAAGGTATGTCTGGTTTATTTATTATATCTTAGTTCAACAGGGTATTTTCACTATTCTCCGCTAGAATGATACCAATACCGATCTTATAATATTGTCTAATCAAATCTTTATATTAAAATATCCGACATAATTGTACCACTACTTCTCGTGCCGGCCATCGTTTGACCCATCCAGTAAATGGCTCGCAAACAACATCATTCTCTGTTGGGCAGTCTGGTCATAAAAAAACCACACTGATCTAGGAGACGATGGATCGATAGGGTGACAGGTGCATTAACGAATTAACACGGAAAGCAGCCAGGCATGATCTTTGACATTGAGAGGAAAACCCAGAAATAATGCTTTTTTGTGACGCTTTGGGCCATTAAAATTAAAACCGGAAAATATAATTCTTAAAAACTGTTTCTTTGAAACAAACTAAATATCTCACGTGTACTATTTAGGCCCGTTCATTGACATTTCTTAGGTTACTTACTACACAGCTAAAGTATGGATGTTAGTGATTCCCTTATGTCTTGCGTTTGACGGAATATAATACGCATAGGTCTAAAATAAAACATATGCTAAAATAACTGGGTCCTTAGAATATGGCGTCCGTGTGTATAAAAGCAATCCATTAGCTCTAATTTCCAAATCATGGTATTCAATCAGGCACGTATCTGATGTCCGGTAGCCAAATGTGGATGAAACTCATTTGGCTTATTTGACTTGGTGTACCATGTTGGACCCAGTGCCACCTTAAAGTCATCTCTCCACTTCAACCTCGGTCGCTAGGGTGCTTACAGTTATAGGGCAACCAGGGCGTCATTCTACGTGTCCATCTGCATTGGCATAACGGCACCTGTACTTCATGTGTCCTCTCTATTAGTTGATTGATTATGTAGTGGTAGTCTGTTGTTGAGGAGTCCTCTCTTAAACCTGCCTGTTCTCGTGATTGGTTCTCATCCAGTTGTCTCTCTAGTCTGTTAGCAATCACTCTGGTGAATAGTTTATAAATGGATGAGAGAAGATAGATTCGAACGGTAAATTTCCCCATTTGTCCCCTTTTATGTATTAGAATGGTTTTTGACGTTATCAATTGGTCGAGGATTTGACATTTGTTTAGACAGATGTTGAACAAAGTAGCTAAATGGTGTGCCAGGGTATCCCCATTAGCCTTGATTACTTCATTTGTGTTTCCATCTTGTGTCTGGGCTTTACCTAATTTTAGTTTTTTGATTGCATTTACACATCATCTGCTTTGATTTTGGCACCGGCTTTGGTAATGGATTATTAATCTATTAGCAAATACTAGTATATTAGTGTTATTTAGTTTACAGATATACGTTTTCTGCTGCAAATTGACGTCTATCGTCAATATCTACTGTGACTATCACTATGTTGTTTCATCTCTCGAATATTATATATGCGTTTATCGATGTTTGCAAATATATGTAATTACTAGCCGCTCTTCTACCAAAGGGTGTAGAGGTTGGCCAGAAAGTGTGCCATACTATTTTATCTCTTCTGATTTGCTCTTGGTCTAGTCTCAGTCTAGATCTCGATATCTTATAGACTAATATTGTCATCCCAGTAGACTTTGGGTTGTCATGTATGGTGTGCATCATTGGTTCTTTGCTTCACATGACTGTCTTGGAATCCATTAATCTTTCATTCTTCAGACATTGGACAAACCAACAAAGTTTACATTGCTTCAACTCCAATCTGCAATGGCTAGGTTTCGAGATAGGATGGTATTGTCTAACTGTGGACCTTACCTGTTCTTGTTTCTTGGACTACATTTCAATAATTCACTTCCGTAAGTCGAAATTGGTGCATAGGTGTAGCAGTATACACTATCTTAGTTTTCTAACCTATAACACATTCTGCCAGTTGCTGCTCTTTGAGTAGCAAACTTTATTTTTCATTGATACTTCCATTCTATTATGTTACAACTTCAAAATATGTAGGCTGCTTTACCTGTTCCAGAGGCTGTTGACCAAGCATAAGGGAATGTCTCTTCTCTCGAGACCAACATGGGTTTTCTTTTTAAACTCCTAATGACCCTCTTTCTCTTCTTCAGCTGCTCTTTCCATTTTGAACGATGGTATGGGCATGTTCATCTGATTTGGTAATCATGGCCACATCATCAGCAAACACCAGCTGCCATACATAGTCTAGTCTCATCTTTCAGCACCCATGAAGTACCTTTCATTCCTCTCATTACAGGCTTTGATGATACCAACCTTGAGTAGTAGGAAAAGACATTCCATTACGATATTGCTCTATCTTACGGCCACGGGTGGTATTGAATTCTTCTGACATTTTGTTTTCTTGTTCTCGTGTAGTTTCTGCAGAGTCTCATAGAAACTATGTTTTTTATCTAGATCAAGTGTGCTAGGATGCTATTCCCTTCCAGGCATTCACAAAACCTGTTCCCAGGAACCTAATCGCATGTATTGTTCAGGTCCCAGAAATAAAGGTGCATCTCATAATCATATTCAAGAGCTTCTTTACGTATATCGGTTTGCTCTGAAACCGCTTTGGGTCACGTCCATGTGTGGCTCTGTCGGACGTATTAATCTCTGCTACAATATCTTAGATTAGGTTTTGCCCGGTTCATTGACGAGCGCTTTGTCTCAACGGTTTCTTCACTGCCATTCATCGCCTCTTTTGGATATTGGTCTAATGATAACTATGTCTCAATTATTTCTTATAGCCTTGTGACCCGAGGTTTTCCAAAGGATTTTCAAGAATAACAATTCGCCCACAGAATCCACGTACTGTACCATTCCTGATGTAATATCCTTTTGTTCATCTGCTTTGTCTACTTTAATCTTATCCGGTGTTGCCTTCAGCGGGATGCTGTTTTGACCATAATCGATTTTTACGTGAAAAAAAGCTGTAGTTCTTGTAACATGGTCGTCGTCCTCATCGAAAAGCTCGGATAAATAATCTTATTATTTATCCGATATCTTCCTGGAGGTGGCACTCAATGCACCTTGTTTTTGTCTTTCAAAAAATTCAGTGGAAGCTACTATCCCTGTTTTATGTTCTTTGTGGTCATTTAGCACAACGTTAAAAAGATCCCGTCACACCATGCGGCGCATAGGAAATATGGTGCTAGGCCCATATCATTTTGTAACCCACGGCACTTAGTGGATGATGTGGTCAGCATCACGCCGCTCGCCTTTACTTCCCTAACTGAACCGGTACCCATTTAAGGCTGGGTCGACCCGGGGGTTATTGCGGTCTGAAAAAAACATTTCCACCTCAACTGGGGAATGAACCCAGGACACTCAGATGCGAAGTATCTGGGTCCCTAAGCACAGATTCTCGTTTTCTCTGGTATTCTTTTCAACTCTCTCCAAAGTTCGTCAATGATTTTTGTTTTGCGATAATTACTTTGTTGTCTTCCGTTCAAAATGTTGCATTTTATTTTAATTTCTATTTTCAAGCTTTATTTATTGCTTCCCAAGTATTGGTCCCTTATCATTTTCTGTGATGTTCAGTTTCTTACTTTATTGTTGACGTCCTTTCGGCTGGTTGTTTTTTTGTCATAAAGTAGTGGTCAGTTCAGATTTCTTGTCCTCTCCAGACCCTGACATCCGTCACATACTTAAATTGATCTTACCTTACGATGGTATAATCAATTATTGATTTATTAATCATTGACTGTTCATGTCGAGTGCACGTGTTCATGCGCGTGTGAGTGAACTTTCTATTTTTAATGATCCGGTTTTGTTCGCTCCAGAATTTCAGGTGTTGCCTTCCATTTGCATTCATAACATCACTATCTCCCAGTCAATCCGTTCAATGAAAAAATGATCATTTTCCACACCTGCTTTACCAACAAAATCACTCCAAACCAAAACCCATATATGTGCTTTTAAGCTCATCAAAACAAAACAAAAAACAAAAAGAAAATTACATAGGCAAACGGCAAGGACAAGAGCTGGAACACAATATGGTTTCTAAAAACCTGGGTGTAAAGTTGGATCGCACAGACCTACGCGATGCACTGCCAGGAAACAAAACGGAAGATACATGCGAGAAATTATAGCATCCGGAAATTGGCTGCCGTACTTTGGAGAGCACAGCCTAATGTCCTCTGAACATTAGCACTCGCCCCGCGCTTCTCCGTTGCTGAGTACGCCATCCCAGTTTGACAAAAACTCTGCACATGTAAAACTTATTGATACAGGAATAAATGAGACTGGCCGGATAGTTAAAAGGTGCCTAAATATACTTCAACTGAACAAAATACCATATAATCGACATAGCACCACGAAGAAGTGGCATATCAGAATTGGAAAGAAGAAACAGGTAAACGGCCCCAAAACACTCAATGTTTTGATATGAGGTGCAGTGCACAAGACTGAAATCTAGACGAAGTTTCTTACAATCAACATAGTCCCTACAGACTAGTCCTGGAAAACGCTGAATCGAAAAAACGAAATGAAATGACGTGAGGTTCCATAGATCGACCACCGGGAGGAACGTGCACCTGCACACCACATTGCCTTACGCAGCATGGAAGTCTCTATTCAGACCCCAGACTAGTGTATCACGATGCAAGAAAGAACTTAAAGAGATAAGGGCTATGCAGATGATGAACCATGCGACTATCGAGCAGCACACGACCCATACTACTTGATGATCTGCCCTAACCTTTGAATATATGTAAAATGGATGACGTGTTTAGGGGAAATGACAAGGCCGTGACTAAATATTGAAAACTTAATGACTGTCGAAGTGCACAGGACGCGGAAAGTATGTACTCAGGCATTGAAATCTAAACGGATAATTGGTCATAGAGATCGTTCACTATATTTTTAAGCAGCTCAAATAATTTATTTTTGGCATCTCCTCTATCTTCCTCATTTGATGCAAGATCAATTATTTGATGCTAACTATTATATCTTATTTTTTGAGGTGTGGTAAAATAATGCGTTGAGAAATACATTTCCATATCTTGATGTTATTTATTTGATTTCTAGACACAGAACAACCAATTCTCCCGTTGGCTCTCTCCAAAGTGAGAACTAAACTGTAGAGAAGCTTGCTTCCATAACAATCCATGATAACGGTCTCTCCAAAAATAAAGACCACTAATTTTTCGACCACCCCGCTGATAGGACTGGTAGAATGATCGGTTCCTTCTCTGCACCGACAGTTCTATACTAAAGATAATGTATACCACAACAAAACACAAATTATGTACACCCCAGGAAAGAGGAAGAGCGACTAAATGAGTGTGTGTTTACGTACATGTGTAAGTACTTGCGCACTTACGCATGCACAGACTCACGTACCCATTTATGTATGTGTGTATGTATGCATTTGTATGTTTCTGAGTGCATGCGTGGCGTGTGCGTATCTGTCGTACGTGTCTGCGTGGGTACGTGTGGAATGTGTGGTGTGTTTATTTGGGTAAATATATAATGTTTAGCAACAAATATGGCGCCATAACTGGTTCCGGGTCTATATTGCACTTCTGGTTTAGTTCATTATGGATGCCACCGGACCATGGATTTGCCTGGTATTGACACTTGTCGACGACTTACACTTGTGTTCAAGGAAACGTGGTGTTGTTTTCCATTTGGACTTGTTAATTCGTTCGTTTTTTATTATTTCTTCCGTCCGATTATCCAGTTCTGGACATCGGCTATATGAATAGCACACCGCTTAAGCCTATGTCATATTTCAGGGTCTAATTTTACGCGGATGAACTTCACGAGATTCACGCCCTTCGTCCTAGCTGCAAACAGAGTCAATTTTGGTGTGTGAAATTTAGACACGACTATAATGGACTGAACACAGCTGGGGCAGAGATACCAATCTCACTCATACGCTGAGTTGCGACCTCTTGTGATTATGGGAAAGGCACGACACACAACGTTAGATGTCATACACCCTCTGCTGCCTTACAGGATACCTGTTTACGGGAAAGGTTTCGAGAGTAAACAGTAGAGAAAAATCTGCATCCTGTGCTATCTCCAGTCATTTCGATAAATATCTTGCCACTGGTCAAGGGTAGCTCATGACCAGAGAGTGAGGTTGACAAAAGGAAAAGTTCCTTTCACACTTTAATTCAAATCACCGCGCGTCACCCATTTCAAGAGACACAGCGAGAGAAAAGACTGTCCACACGACTGAACAAAGAGAGTGGTTTTCATCACTCGTGATGAGCGAATATCATATATATATATATATATATATATTTATATATATATATATATATATATATATATATATATATATATTTATATATATATATATATATATATATATATATATATATATATATATATATATATATATATTTATATATATATATGCACACATATGCATAAATACATATACATCGACACATACACACACACATACAACCATATTCGACTAACGTTCGTGGGAACGTGTTTATGAAGAAATACTGGCGTTCTGTCTTGGAGTCTTAGTTGCCATTTTGGATGCGACAGTTTGTGAAGCAAATATCTCTTTCGCGAGATGTTAAAACATTGTTGGCATCAGGTGTCTGCGGCCACAATATCGCAGATTTACTTCCACACTTGAATCAACTCTGAGCTTTTAAATCTGATCAAGAACGTGACCAGGCAATGTCGATAAACATACAAAATGGATTATATTTATGGCTATGTTCGAGGATTTCGATATTATTTTCCTGAGAAGTGAGCTGAGATAAAAGATGCTGGTCTGCCTCTTTGTGGGGTATCACTTGTTGAACCATTTCAGTGTATTTCTGAAGCGTTTGATCAAATTCTTAAACAAACCAGCGGTTCTTAATGTATCAGAGTTTACTCAGGGTGAGGTTAAGGGCTGGATGAATGAGACTATTGCGGGATCGTGGTACATAAGAGTGTGTATCGTTCAAAATGTGGCTGTTTATTTTGTAGAATGTAATGTTTCGTATTATAGGAAGTTGATAGGTGATTGTTATATTGATTTGTAATAATAATGATGTATTTCGATGTTGTTGTTGTTTAATCAGTTGAGTGCCATCGTCATGAAACAATGCACTTTGTTTAGAAGAGTATTAAGTGAGTGTCTATGGCACTCCTTCCTAATCTTTTCCTTTTGTGCAAAGTGTAGAATTAAAGTTCACCATATTATCACTGGACATATCAGCTATTACCTGAGCTATAAATGGTGTAGCGTGCTAACGTTAATTCAACCAAATAGCAATTCAATTTTAATTAATTTGTTATGTACGATAAATTATCAAAATGAAACACAAAATCACAAGAAAGCAATATATATTGACAAATTAAACTAAAATGCACGTTTGAATTGGAAGCCTGCCAGATCGAGATACAATTGTAGAAATATGGTATAAGAATAAAAACGTGAATGACTCATTGCCATGCGGATACTAAGAAGAAAGATGTCCTAGTTTTATTATCACTTAGACCTGTATCTATTTTATTATTACACATTAGTTACGCCATGATTTCACATTATGTACACATTTTACTTTTTTTTAGTTTTGTTTCTAAGTATAACAGCCAAATAACCTAAGAAAGCAAAGACTTTCTTCTAATGCTAATCTCTGTAAACGACTAATAAAAAAAACCCATTATGATGCAGAATTCGTGTCAATTAGTTGCACCACAAACAAAATTGCTCTGCAAGTCCATCATATATATTTATGCAAATATGTTATGCTGCATATTTTTTCATGGACATGCAATCCAATGTACATTCAGCAGACATATGCTGTGATCAGAACTATTCCAATGAAAAACGATTAACTAGCAGTCTCGCCGAGAAGCTAATAAAACATTACTCTCCGCTCCCGTGTCTCCATCTTATCGTGTTGCGGTCTTGTTCCACTCTATAAGCTCAATAGATGTGCTCGCTATAGCATAGCTACCAGCTGGATCTCCCAAGCCGGACATGTTGAAGGATCGAGTTCAGACTTAAAGAGATATGCATCCTCTACCCCACTATCAGGCTCACTGTCCTCCAATGGATAACCAATGCAAACCTGACAGGAACGCCTTGTGAAATAAAAATCCTCTCTCACAGACGTAGCGAAACAGTGCAATATATTTTTGCCTCTTCGAGGATTCCATGAAGGAGACATGTTTTCTTTACAAATTTTCAAATCACTGTCTAAATGCGTACAGCAAAGACGAAAAAATTATGAATTAGTATTCAAAGAGCTTTAGTAGATATGCAAAAGATATATGTGATACAATTGCCTTTACTTTTGTCAAGAAATTACTATTTCTGTCTTTCTGTCAACAGATACGTATACACCATATGTGGACATGGTTAGGGTGTACTAGTTTATACGTTCTCTAGAAACGTGCATATACATTAGCGTGTGCACATATCAAGGACAGTAATTTAATCACACATTATTGTATTCTATTATTTAGATAGTGCTACTACTACTACACACACATGCTTTAATGTGTGTACAAAATAATATATTTAAGTGTGCAACAGTGTTACGTTTAAGCAAAAACAACTTTAATTATGACGAACAATTCTTTGTCGACATCTAGGGACAACGCAAGAACATTCCACTTATTTAAACGTACAGACGGTGAAATGACGTACTAAATATTGTTACTTCACTGTGTACCATCCTAGATGAATACAATAAATATTCAAACCATGGGAGCTAACATGAATTGTGGATGCTACAAAGCAGACATGTGCAACCTATGACATCCATGGTTTGATCCGCCCCTATCCGCATTTCATCCTACCCACGATGACTTTTCCCAATTTCACTGAATCGGGTCCGCTGGATTTTGGCTGCAATCAATGACAAAAATAAAATGACGTCCACTTACTCAGACAATTTGGAAATTAAATGTAAACCAATAATTAATACTAGATTTATTTGAATTGTTTGATAAGTTCTGGAATATGTACTCTATGTTCACTATACTTCAACGTTTGTGAAGTGTAAACTAGTCAACTGTTCCAAGGTAATAGGAAACGACTAATCAAAACCCTAAAACGAATTATTTCGTTTTAGCGCACACAAGCATCACCGTCGACCATAGCTGTCAGTATTAAATTAAGCGTACAATAAAGTTGTTTTACGCGATTTTATTAAATATATAAGTTTTGATATTACATTCCATTTAATTAGTTTTATTTTGTTATATATGTGTCTGCGTCTTACATTATTAAGGCGGCATTATTGAAGAATAAGACAGCGGATTTTGAGTGCCGTGTATTTCACGACAAGTGAAATGAAAATACATTTGTTGTTATGTAGATGGAAAAACGATGTTTGATTTGTATTGAAAGATGCATTCTGATGCGAACCGTGCTAGTTAAAGTCATTTCAAAGGTCAGCTGATTTGACATAATATACTACATTTGAAACAAGCATTCCTGCTCAGCAGATGTCGCTTTTCCACAACCGCAACTGTGAAGGTGCCAACATTATTCGGGCATGCTTTATGTCACTAAGTACCTTGACCTGATAAAAGCAAGAACATTGAACACATACATTTTTGTCGTTAGACTCTGACGAGACGTATGGACGAAATAGCCGATCTTTGAAGAACTCGCATCGCAATTTAACGCGTTTTAAATTGTTCTAGGCGAGAGCACAAACTATTTTGATGTTGTTCAGCGCTGGCTATGTTTGCACGTGGAGTAGATGCTAACATTTATTGTATTTATAAAATAAATTCGACCTTAATTGGGAGAAGATGAACACGATATCAATCGATATGGCTCCATCAATGATTGGGTCAGACTTAGATGATTGTTGCTATGAAAATCAACTCAGAAGATGTGTGTTTGTACATACCTACATTTTACACGAACCAAACGATAATGCAAAATCAATCAACTTGGAGCAGTGCATGAGCTGCAGTGGTCAGCGACCCATAGCTGACTGCTAGCGTCAGGACCAGCGAACCAAAACTGCCAAGACCCTTCTACACCTCCACGTGGTGATCCTGGATAACAGGCTGCAGCAAGGCAGACTGGCTAAGGAGAAGGGATCGAAGAGGGAATGCTAACCCGGTACTAAAAAAAATGCTTGCTGAAATCGGATGTGTTGGACCAAAAGGTGCAAATTTCGCAGTCAAGCTGTAAACAACGACACAACGCATTCCGTTCTCTGGACTACATTCTGCTACTTAAGCCCTTTTAGGGTTTAGTAGCGGGAGATTGAGAACGAGCGAAGCATAGCCAATCAACTTCATCGAAGTCCTAACTCGGTAGTCGCATGCATAAATTTGCTTAACACGAGAGCATTCAACTACTACCAGTTTCAATAGTTTCATGTAGACATTCAATCCGAATACGAACAGAAAGACCACCTTTTATTACGAAGTGCAGTGCATAAATGAAGAGAAAATGCTGAAGCGGTTTTATGGTTTGAGAGATGAGATATCTGTTTTCTTGGACATGAAAGCGGCATCTTTGCCATTTAGAAAACTGAAACCGGATGTGCAGTCTGGCATTTTATGTAGATGTTACAACTCATCTTAATGAACTCAATGCTAAATTACAAACCGGAGAACATGTTGGTTCAAGAACTGTATCAACAAATTAAGTCATTTCAGAATACATGAGGACTCAGGGAAAGTCAGCTAATGATATGCAATACTTACAATTTTTCAGATTTGCAAACCACAACATTGATTTTGATTATGTTTAATTTGCGATGTTGAGGTCTTTGGACAAAAAAATGGAACACCAATTTCCGTGATATTTGAACACAATCACCACTTTTAAAAATGCCCTCTTCTCCATTTAATGCCGATGGGGATGAAGCATCCTTTGCAAATGAAACTAAATGAACTCCAAGAGAACTCAGATCTGCAGACAACAGTAAAAGATGTTTCACTACCTTTTGTAAGAAGTATTTAGCAGGGAACAAGAATCCGAAAATCACAGCTTTTGCTCGGAAGAAAATATCGCTAATTGGAAGCATTACAACTGCCAACATTCTTTTTCTAGAATCAAGTTCGCTAAATCTAAAACAAGAACGAGAACCAGAATAACATATGGGAAACACTTTTCATCTTGCAGCTTCAGTTAATTCCCTGAACAATGGCCATCTTGTGAAAGGCATGAAGTCTCAAACGTCCTTTGAAAACATATTTGATGTCTTAAAACTTAAATTAATTTTCTTCGTACAGTGATATAAATATATATTTATTAAAATAAACGTTAAATAATACATAACTGAATAAAGTTGTCATGTTTCCTGTTGAACTACTCGTACATTTTTAATGGTAGTGGCATAATTTAAATCAAGTTTTATAAATTATAAAATGCTGCAAATGTATGGGTCAAATAACATCAGTGTCTTTTAAATACTGTGATATTTTATGGCCCACAGATATATATTACATTGGAGATCATGCCCGCTCGCTTGATGACGTTGCACATGTCGAACAGAAAGAACAAAGTAATGGAAAGGATCATTGCAACTGAAAAGATGATGTGGACAGATTCATTATATCAAATCTGGTAGAGAGATAAATATACGAGGAAACCTCATGAAAAAGTAGGAGTGATCGTCTCTCCCACCACATTACTGCATTCATGCATAGGTAGCTAAACGCTCCATTTTACCCAGCTAAAAGTGCGCCTTAATTTGAGCACAAGGGAGTGGTCGAATGTTTTCGATGTCCGCCTAAAGACAAAAAATGCAGCAGATCGAATACCCGGTAAATCATATGTTGTTTTTCTGTTGGGGTGAAATAGACAGCCAGCACACGACAAGGTCACAGCAGTGACGAAGCGGTCTGTAGTCATCAGCCTAAAATTATATCGACTACCCCAGCAATGAGAATAAAGTCTTAATTCATTTTTTCTTAAAAGACATCCAAGGTATGAGACTGACCCATCCTATAAAGATGTGGTTAACAATTCGTTCCCAATACGATGGCTGCCCGTATACGGTCAAGGATTACGTTTACCTATGAGAACGCAGCTTTATTTAATGCACGTCTGTTGACAGCTTCACACAGCCTGTATCGTAGTCATCACATATACCAACTTGTGTTGACAGGTTCATGTAGATGTATCATATCTATCAGCTATAACCGTCTACAATCCTACTTTGCCATTCATGACCACTGTGAAATTGAGAAAGTGACGTTATCATGACGTGAGACATAGCATGAGGGAGCGACAGACAGTACGGGGTACACTTATCTGTGCATTAGCCCGATAATGCCGTTAGGAATAAGACAGAAATTAATGCTTCTTGTGCACGCACGTGCCGGTCCTGGGGTATTAAAAATGCAAAGAAAGTGTCGCATTTCTCAGCAGTCGCGACGATTTTAAACCGGATTAATGTCGGAATATGAAAAGTTAATTAATTGCTTTATAAATCTGATTTATTCTTGCCGCATGCCATATTTGGAAAAACCAGATTTTTGGAAAGTTGCAAATGATGGTTGAATCTACTACATCTTCAATGTACAGAGAATGTAGCCGTTGCTAGCTGAGGTTGAGTGAGGAAGGATGTATCCATTTTTCTGTAAACTATTGGACCCGATGTTTTATGCGTCGGACATGTGGAATCTAGCTCTATCATATTCATGCTACATACTTTCACCAGCATATGTCTCCGTCTCATCAGCTGACCAACTGGGTAATTGCGTCTTATTTCACCCTAGACAAAGTTCCCTAAGTTCCCATTTTACGTTCTTGACAGCTGATGACTGTATCGGGACATTCCATTTCGGGCTTAGAGTGAGGGCAGGTCGATATAATTGTATTTTAAATAGATAAGTACAGACTTAGATACAAGACTGAAGCATAGAAAAGATGCTAACCCTAATCCTACCCCTAACCTAATTCCTAACCCTATCCCGAATCCTAAACCTAATCATAATCCTAATCCTAACCATAATCTAAACCCTTATCCTAATCCTAAACCTAATCCTAACCTCAACCCAAACCTAATCCTAGCCCTAATCCTAACCCTAATCATAATCCTAATCCTAACACTAATTCAGAAATTTGTGTAATTCTCGCAGAATGTTTGACACTCCCAACAGTTTAAAGGTGGACCTGTCTGTGACGTCTCTACCGCAACCCGGTGCTAAAATATATTTTTATTTTGTGTAGGATGAATTAAGACGCAATTACCACCAACTGTAACAACAAATGCAGACCACTGGCAAATAATGCTGCAACAAATAGTGGAGCTGCAGATTTATGACAATATGAAGAGACGGACAGGACAGACTTTCGGGAAACCTTGTAATATAGTCAACAACTCGCTGATTAGGAACCCTCGGTCGAAGAAAGGCGTAGACAAATAAAATAACACACGGGGAAGAGGAGTGGACGAGGAAATCAATGCTAGTTTACTATCATGGTCGTGGCTCAAGAAGACCGCCAAACATGTGCAATGACGGATAGCAACATCTACAACCCTATTTTCCTATTGAATCAAAACGGAAATTTAAATAAACTACACGGAACGCATCATTCTAAAAACAGAACTCTAATAAAATGTTACGTGCCTTACCGCAATGAGGCAACACAATCAAGTTAGCAACAACATTCTGACTATATGGTTGTTCTTTCAACAAACGAGGGATCATCTGAGAGCAGTTTTATAAAGCATGTCAATACTTCCATTTCATCATTATGTTATCTATACGTAATTGTCAACTTTCTACTTACAAACAACAGTGACTGATTATATTCTACATACATATGTGCTGACGTCATTAAACAAGGCGTGTCTAAAGTAAGTAGCATGTACTTCGCATAGCGTTGCTTCTTACGACCGCTACTTCCTACGACCGCCCACCTATTTGGCTGTTATACATTTCTTGGCAAGTATGCAGTACGGTAGGTTGCCATTACTTTCCGTACGTGAAGGAGCGAAAAAAACTCATGTCTGCAAACTGGATATGAGCGTGATTCGATCGGGGTCCGTTAGGATTGGGAAACGGTCGCTTCACCCCAAGACCACGCAGCCTCCTTAATAAACGCGTGTCTGGATAGCAAACATGATGTTGAAGTCAAGTACCGTCTCAGCATCGAAGGTTGGTTGCAATGGTTCGCCAAGATAGTCTCTTCTTTGATTTGACACTTCGACATTTTGTTTTTAGTTCATCTCTTGATGTTGCTCTCCCACTTGTAGCGCATTATATAACTCGTCCGTCTGCCTGCAATCTCTCCTTACATTATTATTTTCAGCAGAGCACCGTGTCTTTTTATATGTCCAAAATATTTAATTTGCCTAATTGTTATGTCTTTGATTATTTCCCTTCTCATTCCCAATCTTGTCCAAATTCCATTATTTGCTTGCTTTCCCTCCTACGAAAGGAACAACACTACTGTATGTCCGCAGTTCAAGGGCGTCTATTTTGTCCTCCTTTTGCTCATTTTTAATGTTTCAGCAGAAAGTAATGATGAATACATATGTGACACCTTCCGACTCACATTTTTAGTTTCTTTGTTATTTAGCTGAATGTCAATTTACTTGTTATGTTGCTAAATGAGTTTTTGGCAATCCCTATTATCTTCTTCAATTTCATTTCACATAAATCATCACCTGTTATTATCTCTGCTCAGTACAAGGAACTGTTTACTTGTCTACTATCTTCCTGTATGAAACTGATATCCCTGAAAAGGTGGAAGAATTCATCAAATCCCTCTCTGAATTGTTAGCACAACAACGCACTATTGGAAGCGCTACAGATAGGTGAGAACACGTCAGAAGGACAATACACGCCACAGCCTTTACCGTCTTTCGAAAGAAGACAACAAGCAGAAATGATTGGTTGAGAGTGGATCCGCCATTGAAAAGCGTCAATTTATTCACCTGGAGTTTAAGATTTCCCCTAGCATCACGACCTTGGAAGCTCACACATCAGCAAAGAGTACTATACAGAGATTGGCAAGGAAATGTGCAAATGACTACTGTCTTCAACTCTGGGGGTCCCTACAGTCGGCAGCGAACATTGGTAACGTCAGGGAAATGTACGAGGACATAAATAAAGCATTTGGACCTACACAAAAGTACACGGCGCCTCTGAAATCATGTAAAGGAAGAAATGGGCCGAACATTATTCAGTCTTGTACACCTGTAATAACATAGTAGCAGACTCTGCTCTCATCGAAATTGAGATTCTGCACGTTTTTCAGGAACTTGACGATAAGCCGAGCACACAAGATTTTTTTTAAGTTATCGAGAGCATGTCAGTGAGAAAGGCACCAGATAGAGATGGCATATCAGCAGAAATCATCAGATGTGGGAGAAAAGTACCTTCTTCAAAACATGTACGAACATGTCTGCCAGTGTTGGGATGAGACGCCAACATAATCAGGCTTTACAAGAACAAGGAAGACGGAGGAGACTGCAACAATTACAGTGGAATTACGCTCCTAAACACCGTAGGCAAAGCGTATGTTCGCATCGTCCTAAGCAGGCTGCGAAAGCTGGCCGATAGGGTGTATCCGGAGTCTCAGTGTGATTTTCGCGGTCTACCATGGATTGGTTTTCTCAGTTGCAATAGAAATGGAGAGATCAACACAGACCACTTTTTCTTGCCTTCGTCGACCTCACCAAGGCGTTCGACCTGGTAAACAGAGACGGTCTTGTCAAAGTATTGTCCAAAGTTCACTGCTCACCTAAACTACTGAGAATGATTAGGTAGTTTCACGTGGGCATGAAAGGTGCAGTGCTGCATGACGATCAGGAGTCTGAAGCCTTCGACATTAACAGCGAAGTTAAACAAGTTCGTCTCTGTGCTCCGACTCTGTTCGGCATTTTCTTTGCCATTGTGCTTAAACATACCTTTGGAACTGCCACAGAAAGGGTCTTTCGGCATACTAGGTCAGATGGGAGACTATTAAATCTAACTAGAATGCTAGCAAAAATTAAGAGAAGGGAGACTGTCATTCAGGATATTATCTTTGCAGACGATGCTGACGTGGTCGCCCACACAGAAGCCGAATTACATATCCTGGTTGATAGTGTGTAAGGTGTGCTCATGCTTGGCGCCGCATTCCAGTGGCTGTAAGTGAAATTAGTAGTCTGCCGATTAAAGTGAACTCACAAGCCAACCTCACCTCATCGATGTACACACTGGGCAACTAGAACCGTGAGGCTCTAGGCTAACGAGGCAATGGCTCGCCTGAGGGGACGGGCTCCTTCAGGTTAAATGTAGATGTTGGCCCACCGTAGCTTGGAGAGGAGATGGGCGCCGCCAGGTGTTTTCAAGCCTAATAGTCACACATGAGGACAAAAACGAAATCGTTCATATCGGATCGGTCGCTGGTTACTGTCTGACTGCGTACGAAGAAGAAGAAGCAGAAGGATCGGTCGCAGCCCGGGTCAACAATAACCGCGCTTACCGTCCCACACCACGGCGGAGGTGTTAAGTGTGCAACTGGTGTTACCATAAAACTCAGAGGAGAGGATTTAATTCTGGGCACTTGGAATGTTAGAACTCTAAGTGCAACTGGGAAAATAAAAGAACTGACCAATGAGATGGATAAATACCGCTGGAATGTGCTTGGCATATGTGAAGCGCGTTGGAGAAATTTCGGAGAACACACCACAGAAGAAGGTCACAAGTTTTATTACAGTGGTAGACCTGACAAACACCTTCATGGTGTCGGTATGCTGGTGCACAAAGACACAGCATGTTGTGTATTGGGTTGCTGACCAGTATCAAGACGCTTGCTCAGTATACGACTAAATGCAAACTTGATACAATAAGCTGAGAGTAACGAATACGCTAGGACCACATAAAATGTCGAGGCGGTGGACGTGGCACAGACCAAACAGTACGCTTCATAGTCAAATAGACTATATTTTGGCCCAAAAGGGATTCCGATTTAGCATCAATAGCGCCCGGACAAGAAGTTTCCCAGGGGCCGATGTAGGGAGCGACCACGACTTAGTGCTGATGACCATGCATCTCCGACTAAAGAAAGTTCTGAAAAGAGAGTTAACTCGACTGAGATTTGACTTGGAGAAGTTGAAGTGCCCGGATGTAGTGGATACCTTTGGAGCGGTCTTGTGGGGGGGGGGGGGGGGAGGGGGGACGTTTCGTTCCTCTCTTGGTTCTAAACGAGGAGACATGTTGAGACAATGACTGAAGCCTTGAATTCGGCTTTACTCAACACGGCATCTGAGGTTCTAGGTAGGTGCAGGATTAAAAAGAAAGCATGGATCACAAGTGAAATACTGGACTTATGTGACACGAGACGACGATTGAAGGGAGCGAAGAATACACTAGATGGGATTCAGCCATATAGAGAGATAAATAGATCCATAAAGACCAAGATGAAACAGGCCAAGGTGGATTGAATAATGGCTCAGTGCGCAGTTATCGAACGAAATCTGAGATGAAATGATGCCAAGGGAGCATATAAATTAGTCAAGCACTTAGTATGACCTGTCCAAAGTCGAAATACGACGATTCAGAACAAGAGTGGGAAATGTCTCACAGAAGCTCAAGACATTCGTGAGCGCTGGACAGAGTACTGTTCGGAGCTATATAAGCATGAAGATCGAGGTGACCCAAGAATGGTAATGTCTCCTGAAGTGAGTCTGATAGAGGAAAATCAAACGATAACAAGGGAAGAAGTATATGAAGCCGTCAAAATGCTGAAGAGAGGGAAGTCTGTCGGTGTGGATGATATTCCAGCAGAGCTCCTGCAAGTGGGAAGTGAGGCGACAATCACTACCGTGACTTACATCTGCAATAGAATTTGGCAGACAGGAGTGTGGCCCACCTGCTGGACAAAATCAGTCAGTATACCACTGCCTAAATCGGGAAACCTAAATGTGTGTCAGAACTATCGAACAATCAGTCTGATAAGTCATCCAAGTAAAGTTCTCTTGAGGATATTACTTAACAGACTGAATCCTCAGGCGGAGAGTATCATTGCCGAAGAACAAGCGGGATTTCGAGCGGGAAGGAGTACCATCGAGCAGATATTTAATCTTCGTCTACTGAATGAGAAGTACTCAGAGTATCATCAACCACTATACCATGCCTTCATTGACTTTCGAAAGGCGTTTGACAGTGTGTGGCATGCGGTGCTATGGTCAACAATGAGGCATTATAAGTTCAACAGTGGTATTGTGAGGGTAATTGCAAACCTTTACCAGCAGGCGACCAGCGCTGTCTCAGTAGAGGGAACGCTAGGCGATTGGTTCCGTACGACGGTTGGTGTGAGACGGGGCTGTATACTCTCCCCCACACTCTTCAATTTCTTCTTGGAGAGAATAATGGAGACGACCTTAAAAGGACATGTTGGCACGGTTAAAATAGGTGACAGGCTTATCACAAACTTCCGCTTTGCTGATGATATTGATGTATTGGCAGGCACAGAGAGGGAACTCCAGGACGTGATTGGTAGATTGGATAGAACGGCCCTGAGTTTTGGTATGGAAATAAATTCTGATATAACAAAGCTCATGACCAATAACGTTGCAGGGTTTCAATCTGTCATAGAGGCAAATGGGCAGGTACTTGAGGTGGTGAAACGTTTCAAATATCTTGGATCGTTGATTAGTGAAGAGGGTTCGAAGCCAGAGGTAATTGCAAGAATAGCACAAACAACAGCGGCGCTGACTAGGCTGCAACTATTTGGTGAGACAAGCGCCTCGCCCTCGACATAAAAGTCAGACTACTGCGCTCTTTGGTGCTGTCAATATTTATGTATGCCTGCGAGACTTGGACCATTACAGCAGATATCCAGGGCAGAATACGTGCAATGGAAATGCGGTGCTATAGAAAACTCCTAAATGTTACATATAAGGATCGTGTCACGAACGTAGACATCCGTCAGAGAGTTGAAGACGCTATTGGTCCTTTTGAAGATCTGTTCACAACTATCAAAAGACGAAAGATGGCCTGGTGCGGGCACGTCGCGAGGTCCAACGGAATTCCCAACTCGATACTCTTTGGATCCGAACCGGGACAGAGAGGGCGAGGACGTCCAAGGAAGAGATGGGTGGACAACATCGCTGAGTGGTCAGGCCTTCGTCACGGTGAGATACGTCAGGCGGCGACAGACAGAGAGAGCTGGCGTGGGATTTTCATGTCTTCATGTGTGCCCCAACGACCTGATGGGTTACGGGATGAACTGAACTGAACTGTTGATAGACTGGAAAAATCATGTGATCTGTTTGGACTCACCATCAGCGTACAACAAACCAAAATGATTGATCAGTATGCAGAACTTCCGACATTGTTTTAAACTATTCAAATCTGCAGGTAGTAAATCATTTCAACTACCTTGAATCTATCATCACCGACAACCTTTCACTGGACGGAGAACTGCAAAAGCGATTAAGAATGGCCTAATCAAAACTTGCCAGTCTCTCACAGAGAATGGAGCAGAATAACTTGCTGACCATCTCCCCAAAGGTTGGTGTGCACAGATCGTGTGTTATTAGGACCCTACTCTACGCCAGCGAAACATAAACACTGTATTCTTCACGTGAAAGAAGGCTAAATGCTTTCTATATGCTTGTCTGAGGCGCATACTTGTAATTTCATACAGTGACAGAGTGACTAACAACGAAGTGTGGGACCGTGCAACAATTGTCGGCCTAGTTACGATCATCCGCTTGCGGTGGCTTGGTCACATGTGCAGAGTGGCGGATAGGCGAATATTAAAAGATATCCTATACGGAGAGCTGACCACGGGCAAGCGTAACAAAGGTAGAACCTTCATCCGCTACAAAGATGTTTGCAAACATCACCTGACAGCGTTGGATATGAACACCTGCAGCTGGGAGGAACTTGCCAAAGACAGACCCGACCGGAGGCAGGCTTTGTGTGTTGGGATGCAGCCAGGGGAAAACAAGATGCGTCAAGGACAGACCCGACCGGAGGCAGGCTTTGTGTGTTGGGATGCAGCCAGGGGAAAACAAGATGCGTCAAGGACAGACCCGATCGGAGGCAGGCTTTGTGTGTTGGGATGCAGCCAGGGGAAAACAAGATGCGTCAAGGACAGACCCGACCGGAGGCAGGCTTTGTGTGTTGGGATGCAGCCAGGGGAAAACAAGATGCGCCAAGGACAGACCCGACCGGAGGCAGGCTTTGTGTGTTGGGATGCAGCCAGGGGAAAACAAGATGCGTCAAGGACAGACCCGACCGGAGGCAGGCTTTGTGTGTTGGGATGCAGCCAGGGGAAAACAAGATGCGTCAAGGACAGACCCGACCGGAGGCAGGCTTTGTGTGTTGGGATGCAGCCAGGGGAAAACAAGATGCGTCAAAATGCAAACTACAAACGTGTGCTACGAAAGCAAATGCAAAAATTGACTGTCCACTATCTACCGTGAAGTCCATTGTCTCTCGAGACTGACAGGATGCCAACCAATGTTAATGTACAATCCATATTCTTTTCTTCTTTTGTTGACTATCTCCACCGATTCACGCAACTCTCAGCCGGCAATATTGTGTATTCGCGTATATCAGATTGTTGATTATTCTTATATTGATATTTAGTAATGGTATGTAAATTTTTCCAGATTTACTGTCGCTACCATGTGAACACCATGTTCTATAGCAAACCAATTGCACTTGTTCATATCTTTATTCTCAACTGCAGCCACCTTTTTGTACTTTTCACTGAATATTGTGCAATTTAACCACATTGGTACATAATGCTATACATATAATTCTCTATCTCACAGATATATTTAATATTTAGTGAACATATAATGGTGAATCATCAAATGAAGTTGTTTCACAGAGACAGAGCCTGAGCATTTGTCTAAAGCGACGACACTTAAATCACAAACATGGTTCCATATCAAAACTAGCTTCTGTTATACGAATGAAGAGATGTATACACATGTTTAGAAATTAAATATATAAACATATAAGAGAGTGGAATGCTACTGCACTGGAAAAATTGTATCAGTCAATTATTCACATTCAGAACCGATGTCTAGTCGGAAGACCATTGCGTTTTAGGACAACCAAAACGTTAGCCATGGTATATTTTGTTGAGCTGTCGTTATTTCACTTAGAACGCGTAGTCCAGGATTAGCGGTGCTCAGAAGATGACATATATATATATATATAGGAAATCTTCACCCCAAAACAACGTATTACATTTTAGTAAGATGTTGTATATCGAGTCCAACATGCAAGTAACTAAATTTGTCCGTTATCTACATTTGTTCTGTGAACAAAAATGATGTATTCCACAATTTGTAAGCTAACCATATTTCTGGTTAAACAACAAATACAAATGATACATTCTAGAATGTGTCCTGTGCTTGGATTCTATGGCTCTTTATTATGGAGAAACTAAATGGACCAGAACATATGTGAAAAAATGGGGAAAAGGTAGTATTTGAATGGGACTGACAACGTTTACAAAAAAAAGGTGCAGTAGAAACTACCAAAGTAAAAACAAAAGCGCGATTTGGCACAAGGTTCCAGCAAAAAGACCTACTATAGAATTACTCAATGGTCTTACTGGAGCAAGGAAAGAACGGATTTAACATTTGTAATTTCAATAGCTAAATCAATAGTTTCGGTGATCTAATTTCTTTATCGCGTAATGTACATTGTGTTTTAAGTGTGGAATCAACGCGTTGCCGCATGTCCCTTGGCGACTTACACCGGTGGTTGAAGTGAACTGGCATCAATGTAAATATGTTGTTAATCTGATTGCATGAATATGATTCTAATGAAATGTTTATCTGTAATTATATTAAACAAATGTCACGGTTTCCGTCAAACCGTTGTCAATCCTGGCTGTCATTTTCATAGTGTGCTATTATTTCACCTGGATCGTTGCAGTGAATAAAATACTATAAATTGACGCAAGGGCTGTTAAATATGGTCCGACAATAGATTATTATCCAACAACAATTTTCAATGGACATGCTTAATGCAGTCGCTATGTACAATAATTACAGCATATTTGTGCCAAGTCGAATTGCTATTTATTATTCTCACACATAATTTATAAAAAAAAATATTGACAAAGATCGAATGGAAAACCAATCTTCGTAGACATGTCAATGTTCCAATCAAAATAATTGTTCTATATATAATGAAGGCAGCTGTATTGTTGTAAAAAGATATCTCACTATCAATAGTACAGCAATCACGATGTAACGGTTTGACAAAATTGAATGAGAAGACCATATGAAAAAAATTATATTAATTCAAGCTTCTAACAAATTCTAGTCTGAGAATAGACATGGAAGCAGTTATCTCAGCGCTGAGACGGATTTCTAAGACTTCTTTAACAAGGGCAGTCATTGTGACAGACGCGCAAGTCGTACCCCAAAAGGTACAGAAGGGATGGTTTAGGTATGAGTAGATAGTCACTGTTGAGGCCTGAAACCTCGAGGTGTTGATATGGATCTACTGTCCTGGTCATGCTGGGGATCAGGGCAACGAAAGAGCTGACAACTTGGGATTCACATGAACGTTCATGGGCACGTTAGTGATGGATAGTAATGTCATTTGAAAGCAATAAATGACCGCCTGTTAGGTGAGGACACTGTAATAGATGAAGTAGCAATCCACAGGCTGCAAATTTCGACATTAAACAAGGTTTGAGTGGATTAGGGCGCATGAGAGGACAGAGCAAGAGAGTGATCAGTCAGCCAGCTACAGGGACCATCATCATCCACAACCTCCGTCATTTGCTGAGAAAAACTCAGCACTTACGGGTATTCCCGGACTGCAGTGACGTCGATTCTTAGAAACAGACACATCATTCATTTCAATGATTTACCTGGACAGTAAACAAAACCCTGATGCAACACAGCCACCTGAACATCATTCGAAGAGAAAGCCTGGCCGCCACCCTGCATCGAGTAAGAACACAGAAGAGACTTTCCTGGAAACCAACTACGGATTTACAAAACACGTTAAATTCCATTGATTCTATACGCTCCAAAACCTGGATTATTCGGCAGATTATTAGAGGCACATTGAAGCTACCACCAGGATAGTCATAAGAACATTCGTGTGATCCACTGGTATGTCTTGGTCACAAACGACGAAGCAATTCAACAGACATGCCGTGAAGGCACCGTCATCAAGCTAAACCATCTCCGTTTGGTTCTATTGTTACATGTTACATATTGTCATCTTTGAATGGGACGTCTCCGACCATCATAGTTTACAGCAGGAGGCTTTGAACCTCAGGGATTGAAAACGACCCTCTCTAACATAATATTGCCCATAGCTCCCCCTCCCTTGCAAATCTAAACGACATCATCATCACTGCACCAATTCTATGTGTGATCACTGACGGTTGAGGTTGGCGCGACAGGTCTATGCCCCTCCCCCCTTAATCTGATCAACCACCTACTTGCCTACCGTGCCTTGCGGGTTACCTGTTCACAAGACGGGAAACGCTTCGAGAGTAAAATATAAAATTTGCACTTTGTGCTATCTAGTCGCCTTCACTACGTCTGACCACTAGAATGAAATATCTCATGACGAAAGAGTGAGGCTGGCAACAGCGCACTCTTCCTCACTTTAATCTATTCACTTGCCGTGTGCCAGTGACATGACATATACATTAATAATGGAAGACAGCACTATTAATGCTTGCATGGAACAGCGTGTTGTTTCTTGTCAATGAAGGCGTGAAACCTGCGGAAATTTATAGAAGACTGCAATCACAATACGATGATAAGACACTAAGTAGCAGTGAGACATTTGAATGGTGTAAAAATTCTACAGAAGGCCGTACATTCATGAATGATGATCCAGCTTAACTGTCGAGTTGATGTAATAAATAACGGCGTCTAGTAGGGCTCAGTAGTCTCGAGGTAAGGTTTCCGCCTAGGGTGCCAGGTGTCGCGGGTTCGAATCACGGTGGAGACTAGTATTTTTTCACGTGGATCTTCTGGTAAAAATGCATTAGATCTCTTGGTGGTGATATCGAACTCCTCGTTCAGTGTCGAGCACGTTAAAAATCCGTTGGCAATTAGAAATCGAAAAGAATAGACTGAACGGCCGCTTCCTGGACACAATTCCCAATTTTAATTAAAAATATGTTCAAATTATTTGTACCTTCTCCCAGGCCTAGTAACCCACATAAAGTTTAAAATACCTACTACATATTGCCGAAGCCTTCGGTTACATGGCAACATACATTAGCATGTCTGTTTGAATACCATAATCCGAAGTATAGGTAGGGCTGCATTATACTCTTCAATGTATCAAAACAGTACAACGCCGCCCCTTTTTCCCCAGTGGTCTCGAGGTAAGGTGTTCGCCTCGGGTGATGGAGGTCGCGGGTTCAAATCACGGTGAAGAGCGATAGTTTTTCACCTGGATCATCCGATAAATATTTCCCATCATCTCTGAGTAGTGAGATCAAACACCCGTGTTCAGTGGCACGCACGTTGAAAATACCTTAGCCGTTGGAAAACGAAAAAATTAGCCTAACGGCTGCTGCTCGGGCAAAATTCAAGTTAAAAATCTACTCAAATTATTTTAGAGATATTCGCTCAACATAGAATATGTCACAGAAAGGGTAATGTGTGGCTATAACGTCAGGTCAGGTCAGGTCAGTTCATCTCGTAATCGGTTCGGTCGTTGGGGCACACATAAAGACATCCTCACAACTCCATGACACCCTTCTCTGTCAGCGGCCGCTACCTGTGCCGCTTCTTGTCGGAGATTGGTTCATTCTTTTATGTTTTCCTCCCATCTCTTTTTGGGCCGGCCTCTTTGTCGTCTGCCTTACACCTTTCCGCGGAGGATCGTATTTGCAAGACGATTTGATCTCGATATGTGACCGTACCAAGCGAGTTTCCTTCTTTTGACATTTGCCAAGAGGTCTTCAAAAGACCATTTTTCTGTTTTAATGCTATATCGTATTTCTTCATTTGTAACTCGATCTTTGTACGTGACGTTTAAAAGTCTTCGGAAACATCTCATCACCAAGGCCTGTGTCCTTCGCTGAAGGTCAGCTGTAACTGTCCTTATCTCACAAGCATAGAGGAATATTGACAGGACCAGTGCACGCATTAATCTGGTTTTCGTGCATAGTACTAACTGTTTATCTTGCCAGATTTTGTTAAGCCGTCCAAGCACCGCTATTGTCTGTGCTATTCTGGGACAACAACTCGCATTGTTATACTTCATCACTGACAATCCACGGTAAAAAAAACGGTTTTAAAACGGTCAACTACTTTGAGTTCCTGGCCATTAGATTGTATTCTACTGTTGAAACCTTCGGCGTTATTGGTCATTAATTTTGTCTTTCCAGTGTTTATCTCCATACCGTAGTCAATAGCTGTTTCATCGAGCCTTCTGACCCATTCCTGCAGTTCTGCTTCTGAACTCGCCAAACCATCGATGTCATCTGCAAAACGAAGGTTGGTAATCGTTCGGCCCCCTATCTTGACAGAACCATCGTGACCTCCAAGTACCTCACTCATAATTCCCCCAAAGGAATATATTGAAAAGAGTTGGAGAGAGTATACAGTCCTGTCTCACACCAACTGATGTGCGAAACCAGTCTCCTCACCTCCCATTTACAAGAACTGCGCTGGACGCCTTGTCATACAGGTGTTCAACATCAGGTCTTGGTTAAGTGGTTAGAGGAGCGGCTTAGATGGCGCCTGACAGGCTGCGGGTCTATCTTGCTCTAATTTAGGCTTCGACCTTCACCAGTCTAAAAAAAATAGACGATCGTGTATTCCAGGGACTAACAGATGCTGGTTTGACCTGGGAAATCACCAGTTGATTTTCACCTGCCAGAAAATATGAAACAAAACGAGGTCACACCTCGCCAGGACGTCCAACGACATATGTGGACTGAAGCAATATATAGTTATATAGTCTCGCTGTAAGCTTCATCCCTGCAACTTCTCACAATTCAGAGCTTTGATAACTGCTTCGTTTAGTTTAATAAGCGCCTAAAGGGTGCACCCAGTAAGTAATCATCAGATGCTTGAGATTAGCAACAGTTTCGCCTAACGTACAGCACATTCTGATTATACAAGGGACTTCGAAATTGCCCTTTTGTAAACTCCCAAGTTCTGGATGTCTCTAAGACCTAAAATCCCATCTCTATCTAAGGCAGTATCTATACTATTGCTAAATAGAGGGTGGCAACTCAACTTGCTATCACTACCACTTTAACTACTGTGTAAATTATCAAGCACATGGGCACATATTATTTATATAAACAAATGTGGCTGCCACCGAGGATTCATCTTTACATGTGTACTGTACTCGAAGTTCTCAAGGGTGCCAAGCGTCTGTACCTGAGGATTGAACTTAGCTACCAGAAAGCGAACTATACTTTGGTGACTCATATTCTATTGTGACGAACTGGTAAACGAGACAGCGCATATGCTTACAAGACGTGGTGCAGATTATGAAGAAGATACTTTGAGAAAAAGAGATGAACATGACCAACGAAACAACGAGTATCCCATACTTGGCCAACAAGGACAGATCATCATTCTTCGCTTCGAGACAGGGCACACCAGACTGAATCAAGATACGTACACGACAGCTGAGCCATCACTATGCACATGTGGACTAAACGAATAAACTGAGCACGTCATATAGCACCGAACCCTGCATGACACGTTAAAGGCTATATACTGGCGCAACGATTCAACACTAGACTCAACATTATGAGGAGCTGAAGACGAATTTAAAACAACGTCCAGTTCATCCTGGAACTCGTCTGACGTTGTTAGCATCGTAGACATGATCACAGGAAGAACACTTCTATTTATAACTGCCACATTCGGTCGATCCCAGATCACAGCCAGTTTCAAGTTGCCATATAAAGTAATCTCTCTGCACCCTTTCAGATCACCTCGATCTCCCCACCCCACGTCGTGTAGTGTCCTGGCCCTGCAATGGGGTAATAGGTAGAACAAAATAGAAGCAATGCACCCTAGTGGGCATGCCGTAATAATTGATTTAATGATTGTTTTGTATTGAGCTGGCACAGTCTACTCATTGAAGCACACGTACCGCAGAAAACACAACTACAAAAGTACGTCAATAGTTGGACACATACTTCATGCATGAAACTCAGCTACATGATGGCACTGCTCTCTTGTTGAACCGGGAAGGGAAGCAATATATCATAATACGTCTTTACGCTGTCATTCTCTTCCTTTCATCACCAATCTCTTTTGTCGACCTATCAACTTCCCCCCCTTAAATTAGCTTTTCCCAGATTTTATGCATATAGGATCTATTAGATTTTTGTTCATACATGCTTGCACATTTTCCAGAAATGGCTTAATTTGTGTTGCGAGTCTGTAACTCATAACGTTAAATGAAAGTGCCAGGCTAGAATCATTAATATGAATTTCATCATCCCTATGTGCGCTTCCCCAATCTCAGAGCGCAATGCGTCAATGTTCTAGGTATAATGCAGTTTGACTGTTTACCAACCACTCCTACAACCAGGCAAAACAATTATTTGCACAGTTCAATACTGGAGCGGACAAACATTGAGAAGTGTCGGTTCAGCATAAATGGAGTAGAGGTTATTCCTGTTGACGGGCAGAAGTGTGCTTCAGTGATTCTAAGCTTATAAATGCAACTATGGTATTTCAGAACACATGGGACGGAAGCACAAGGTTGTCCCAAATTGTCGTGTGGAGTTTCAGGCTTAGTAGAATACGTGCAACCCCTGAACGGCTATATCGTCTTTAGTTCCTATTTAACTATACATTTACAATGAATGAGCCAATGAAAATACGTGGACATTGGTGTGATCTTTAAGCCTTACCTACGTATTCGCCCTTCAAAGCGATACTTCCCCATTCTTTACCTTCCTGGTGCACTGAATGTAGAACTCCTCTCTCTGGGCGTAGAACCGTCTCTCCAGTTCAGTAATCAAGTCCTGGACATCAGAAAAAGGATACACACGAAGTGGATTCTTCATGTTTGGGAACAGACACAAATTACTAGGTTCCAAGTCCGGTGAGTATGGTGGATGGGGCATGATTTCAAACTTGCAACTTTTTCTGATGTCCAAGACGTAATTACTGAGCTGGAGACATGGTTCCTAACCCAGATGAATGCGTTGAGTAATCAGGGAATTAGGAAGGTGAAAAAAAGATTGAAGAAGTGTATCGCCTTGCATAGAGCAGAACAAAAGTGCACACCAATTTCCAGGCAAGTGCAACACTTTTAGACCATCGCTCGTAAATAGCCCGTCTAATCTTTTACCAAGTGTTAGTAAAACAGACGATTCAAATAATGGTGAAAGAAAATGTATAGTCTACAATACATGAAGTTGATTCGTGAAATTACTTCGTAAAGTTCACAGGTACACAGTTCGCCATGTAGCTTAACATGCACATATTTGACCATTGTTGTTGCTGTTGTTGTTTCAAATGCCTACAACGAGTAGGTTTACTCTTGTGTGCACACTGAAAAGGACGTTCAGTGGCGGGTTGCAGTAAGGTGGTTATATGATAGAAATCGGAAACGTGAGCGTTTCTTCATTATTATTGTTATTAATTTGAGGTGAAAGAACATGGCCACTAATTGAACGTATACTGCATTTTTAATGAATACACTGGTCACTTCAAAGTTAACAAAACACTTCTTTACGATTATCTGTTTCTTTTAAAAACACATATAATTCCATCCATTTAATGGCAAGCTAGATGAATTAGAACAGCACTTGTGCATATACTTATAGAACTTTATTTTTAAGTTATATATGGGTAACTGTTCACTAATTCTTACCACTGCACTCTGGCGTATGCGAAGAACCAAATAGTCTTAAAGAAGTTTGGAATCCACCCCACTCCCACATATTAGTCATGAATTAAATGAGTGTATAACGTTAACTGTGAGATTAGGAACAGGAGAAGAAGAAGTGATTGTCGTTTGTCTGTAAACAAATGATATCAATTTTCGCACCGCTTACCACAACCAACAAACAACAGGGGATTAACAGTTTCATTCCTTTGCATTACTACTATCAGCAGCTAACTACACGGAGATTTGATATCAGTCACGGTTTTACATCATTAAGTTGTGTGCAGGTAGTGGAAGCACTTACTATATCTGCTGTAGTACCAAACATTCAGCACTTATAACGTGTGCTTTGAAGTACATGTTTATTTCATAATGTCGAGTGAGTGATACTAGATTGTCATACGCTTAATATCAACTCACAGAAAGGTTAACTAGCTAGTCAGCCAGCAAAACAAGTGAGCGCTATAGAAGGTTCAGTAAGAGCACATCAGAATGAGAAGAACGTGGATGTCGTGTGTATTAAATAGCTGCAAATTTGGTGCTGTTTAAATCCAAGTACACTTAGAACCTGTACATTTGTTGCTTTCTGTTGACCGTCTAAAAAGGTTACCCATTCATTGCAGACTTATGTCAAGTCTAATGACTAGCATTGAGAAAAAGCCTTTGAATGTATCACGGTTTCACATTCGTTATTTCACATAAATTTAGCTGTCTGCGATAGATCTCTAGGGATTCTTCGAGATAACGTGATTAAATAATAAAAGCAGACCGTCTTATTTTCTTAAACTGAGTTCGCGGATGCTGTCAGAGACCTGTCAGATCTATAGTAGGAAGTTCTACAACGGCATGAGCTTTGTGGCAGACTTCACGACCGGGTGAGGAACACCGAGCAGTGACCCCAGAGTCGATTGCAGCCGTTGACCGTCTGGTAAGAAAAATAATCACCGATTGGCTGTGAATAAAATTACCGCACATCTGAACATCAGTCAAGGTTCATCACACCATATCATCTATGATGTGCTATAGTACCACGGCGTGTCTGCAAGTTGGGTTCAACGACAGCTTACTCCAGAATTTAAACAATGACGACTGTTGGGGGAAGGTTTTATTACCTAACAATAATTTTTACTGTAAATTAAACCTGGCATCACTACCACGAGCCAGAAACGAAGAGACGAGCAAGGAATAACACCATCCCTCCTCACCGACACCGAAGATGTTTCGCACGCAGGAGTGTGCAGGGCAAGCTATGCTGACTTTCTTTTGGGATGAACGAGGCAAGATTTGAGAACAATACATGCCCAAGGGGAACACTGTCACAAGTACCAAGTATACACATCTTATCATGAACAATCTTCGACCGGCAATCAAATCCTAACGATTTAGCAAAGGTGTCCTTTAGCTGGACCTCATACTGCCCTTGCAACGGTTACCACCACCGAGGACCTCCACTTTCAGTGTCTGACCACACCCACCGTGCTCACCAGACCTTGCCACAAGTGATTTCCGTGTTATTGGACGACTAAAATAAGGTATTGGGAGGAAAGACTTACGGTAGATTAATGACCAAAAGAGTTTTTTCCTACAGGAATCCATGCACTTTATAGACGCTGGGGACTTGTATCGAGCGCAATGGTGTCTATCTCGAAAAATGACATAGTTGTGTTTCCCTATTTTCAGAATGCATTTACAAAAGAAAAATATATTTAAGGTTTTCGAATCAACCGCAAGAACATATATAATTATCATTAAAATATTATGTTACAACTTCCTGATCATAGGGGCTCAGTGGTCTCGAAGAAAGATGTCCGCCTCAGGTTCCGGAGATAGCGGGTTCGAATCACGATGTAGACCGGGATTTTTTTTCCGCGTGGATCGTCTGGTATCAGGAAACCCTGATATCTGGATAGCAAAATCGGACTTCCGTGTTCAATGTCGAGCAGTTAGAAATCGAAAAGAGCAGGCTTAACGGCGCTGCCCGGACAAAATTCAAAAGTTCTAAAATTAAAAATTTAATATTTAAAAATCTACCAACATACGTGATATAATACCGGCCATGGTTAGGTTGTTTATTAAGAGCAGCATAGCTTAGATGGCGTCTAACAGGCTGCGGGTCTACTTTGTTCTAGTGTTTGAGTCTATTAAGATAGACTAGCACATCAATTAATCACCCTCCACAGCGGAGTAATAGGCCTCTCGAGCCTGGCTAAGCAGAAATCCTCATCTCGGCTATATCCAGCTTACACCAGACTACACCAGAAGTACGTCCCTGTAGAAGTACAGATCGACTAAGACTAAAACTTCTTGATCACATTAGCGTACATTCAGTTGTAGATAAACATGCAACTTCTGCTAGCTTTCGCTGAGAAGTGAACATAATTGCATCCGTTCCTCGAGGTTGAGAATAGTAATAATTTACACTTAATGCTTTCATTGGTGCCACGTGTCAATTATGCCATTGAAATGACACATTAATTTCCTTTTGCTATTTCATTAATCACTGACAAGTAAGTCAAACTAAACCTACAAAAGCCATAATGTGAACAATAGTTGTTGTCTCGTTTTCTCATTCTACACTTCAGTTACGTGTTGCTAGCAAGAACCGGCTATATTTGTATTATGCCCCCAGCAAGATGTATCCGAGAGCTTAAGCAGGTAGACTAGATCACACAATGAAAAAAAAACATAACCAAATTTGTAGACACGACAACTTCTGAAAAAAGTAATTATGAAAGCTTCAACAATAAATGTCAAATGAAAATCCCAGAGTTTGGTATCGCTGAAAATAAGTGACAATATTTAGAATGCCAACCAGCCAGTTCGTGTTCAAATATCATGTGCTAAATGTAATACCAAGATAAATGCTAGTAAAACGAAAGAGATGGCAACAGCCAAATAAAGCCAAAGAATAAATATCAGCATCGATATACAGACAACAGTGCAAGTCCTGAAGTTTTCTTATGTGGGCCAAATTATTACAGAGGATGCCCGTTGTGAAGTTGAAATCAAAATTAGAATCACTATAGTCAAAGGGGCATTCGGTGAAAGAAAAACATTCTAAAATAAAGTAACATTAATATCGAGCAGCGGAAAAAATAATCACCACGCATATCTGACCCATAGCATTGTAAAGCCCTGAAACATGGACTTCAAAACAGATGGGGAATAGACCTTAGCAGTTTTTGAAATGCGGTGTTATCACAGAATGCAAACAGAGTACTGTAGATGAAAAAAGAGATAAACAAGCAAATGAATAAAGATATAGGAGCACATAAGCAACTCATATGAATCATGGAGGTCCACTATTTAAAATATTGAAAAGTAAAATTAGGGGAACAGAAGAAGAGGACGTCCAAGAAAGAAACCTATCACAGACGTGCGAAGAATATCGAGGTGCAGACTCTTGCATGGCTGAAGAGGTATCCGAGAACAGAGGATAGCGACGTGAGATGATCAAACAAATTCAACATAAATCAACTGACTTACTAACCTGCTGATGAAACATATGCAATTGAATTTACAGACATACGCGTGTACGAGAAGAAATAACACACCATAGAATATGTGCTCCTCCATGTCCATCACTATATGAAAGGACCAACATAACAGTATGATTCTCTTCAATCCATTAAATCACGATGATGATGATGACATATATGGCAACGAGAAGCCCGAAACTGACTGCAACTGTTATGATAAAAATGTATGGGCTTATTTGTGAGGATTGAGCTAGAAGAAAAGTTCTCATCATTGTCCATTTTTACGCAGATGTACTTTGTCGCCTATAAAGTGTGTTTATAGTTATTGACACACAGACACACTCGCACAACACGCACGCACGTACACATGTGCTTAAACACACAAATATATATATATATATATATATAGATACTTGATACGCCATAAATATATATATATATATATATATATATATATATATATCATCATCATGAAGCATGTCCTTTGTAGAACGTCGCTCTCATCACAGTCTGTCTGAAAGAAACTAGTTCCCTTGCCAAAACTCCTGCCTCTGCTACAATCATACTCAGGCATTCTTGGTTATCTTGATGTCATCGTCTTCTTGGTTTACGCCTTCCTCTTTTGCCTGGCACCATACCTTCAATCACTGTTCTCTCGAGACCGTTGTGTCTCTTGATGTGACCAAAGTATTTGCATTTTCTGGTCGTAATGAAATTGATAAACCAATTCTCCTCTATGCTCAACTCTTGCCGAATGTCAACATTTGTTTTGTTTTTTCTCTGTCCATGGTATTCTGGGGATCTTTCTGTAACATTTTGACTCGAACGATTCGATTCTTTGTCTGGAAGTTTTAGTAATCGTTAATGATTCGCAGCCATAAGCTGCCACAGGAAAAACACGGGCTCTCAAGGCTTTTACTTTTATCATTTTGTTGGTGCTCTGCCATAATTTCTTCAGGCTGTTCAGTCTCTGCATTGCCATGGCTAGCCTTCTTCTGATTTCTTTCGAGAAGTCGCCATTTATGTCAATTCTGGAGCCCAGATATTCAAAATGTGTGACCTGACCTATTTCCTCACTCCCCACTGTAAATTTATGCTGACATTATGTTTTGTCGGTAGTCATTATCTTTGTTTTATTTATGTTTATAAACAGGTTTTGATCTTTACTGTGTCCATTTATGGTTGAAATTAGCCGCTCTAGCCCTTCTGAACTTCTTGATAGTATCACTGTGTCATCTGCGAATCGAAACTCTGGAATCTCGTATCCCCCAATCGTAAATGGGTCGAAACTTTAAATGTTCTCGTCTTCACGAACATTTCTCATTATACATTCCGCATATATGTTGTACAGATAAGGTGAGAGGATACATCCCTGTCGTGCTCCCTTTTGTACTTCAAACCAATCTGATGTTTTCCCAGATACTCGGACAGCGGCTTGTTGATCTTGGTATAATGTTTCAATGAGATGGACTATATGCAAATGAAACCCCATTTCCTTCATGATTCTCCACAGATTTTAATGTTTTACCGTATCAAAGGCCTTGGTGTAATTAATGAAACATGTGTACAGGTCTACATTAAACTCTCTACATATTTCGCAGATATTCCTTAAATTGAATATATGGTCTCTGGTCCCTCTGTCTTTCCTACAACCTGCCTTGACTACGTGAATTTCAGATTCAAATCTTTTCTCTATCCTTCTTAACAGGATTCGCAAGAGTATCTTGCTAGCGTGGCTGATCAGCGCGATAGTTTGGTAGTTTGTGTACAGCCTAGGTTTGCCATTTTTGGGGAGAGGAATTTAAATTGATTTCTTCCATGCTTCTGGCCACTCTGCACTGTGCCATATCTGTTTACACAGCTTGTGATAGACTCGAGCACATGTCTCCCCTCCTGCTTGTATTAGCTCTGCTGGGATATCATCACATCCTGGGGGCTTTCCCTTTTTCAGGCTTTTTATTGCCGACCGTACTTCTTTCAATGTTGGTTGAGGTTCTTTCTCATCCTTTGGTAGGATTGTAACTGAGCGCTTTGTGCTATCTCCATACATGGTTCTGTAGTACTCTCTCCATCTATTCAGTATGCCTTTGGTTTCTGTTAATGTGTTATCCTCTTTGTCATTGATGCTATTTGGAACCGGATGGAATTCCCTTGTCAGTGTTCTGATTGCCTTAAGGGCATCTTTATTTATCTGCCATGTTGCTGTAGGTTTTCTATATCCTTACACGTTTCCACTGTGTATCTTCTTTATCTTTTCTTATTTCTCTTCTAACTTTTCTTGCGCAGTTTTTATATGCTGTGTTGGTCTCCTTACTTCCAATATTTGTTTTAATTGTTGTCTTTCTTCGATGAGTTTCTGTTTCCTCTGATTTATAGCTGTTTCTTGTGCGACATCCTGGGAATCATTTCGCTCGCTGTCGAGATTAAAATATCCTGTGCGTACGATGTCAACTCCTCAGATGGCATCTCTTCCTGTACCGCAAGCAACGCCTAAAATTTGCTTTCTACTTTGATGTTGTATTCAGTAGGTATTGCTGTTACATCCAAGCGTATTGGCTGGCAACCTTTGTTGATCCTAGGTAGTCTTGTTTTGAAAACTGCAAACAGTAATTCGTGGTCCGTATCGCAGTCTGCTCTTGGCAGCGTTTTTGTTGCCAGCACATTTGATCTTCATCTTTGTTGAACCAGGATGTAATCTATTTGATTTCTGCTGTTGCCATCAGGGGAGGTCCACGTGTATAGTATACGTGGATGTTGTTTGAATAAGGCGTTGGCAATGGAGAGGTTTTTTTCCTTGCAGAATTCAACCAGTTTTTTTCCACGCTCATTTCTGTGTCCCAAACCAAAAGGTCTTCGAACAGGTCTCTCCTCGTCGGCTCTTTCCTCCCCAACTTTCGCATTGAAATCGCCAATGATGATCAATATATCTCTCTTTTCTACTTTTTCCATCGTTTCCGGCAAGGTGTTATAGAAATCATCTAATTCGCTATCGTCAGCTGCTGATTTCGTTGCATAAACTTGAATTATTGTTAAATTTCTTGTTTTTCTCTTTAGTCTTATTACAATTATTCGGTTGTTGACTGGATTGTAACCGAGTAGTGAAGGTGCCATCTTCTTTGAAAGAATGAAGCCGACTCCGCTTTTTCCACCCTTGTCCATCCCAGAGTATACACATGTTCTCCTGAGGAGCTGAAACAGTGCCCTTGACTGGCCCATCTGTATTCAGAGACTCCAAGAATCTCTATCTTGGTTATCTTCATTTCTTTTCCAATCATGAACAACTTGCCCTAGTCTTGGCTCCTGACGTTCCAGGTGCCTATTCTTAGTTTTGTTTTTAGTCCTATTTCAGAGTTGTCCACTGTAAAGCAGACGGTCTTTAGGCCGTCATCTCTATTAATTGTACTGACTCTGAAATTAGCCTCTTCCCCAGTTTGCGTCGATGATCTGCCTGGCCTGAGGGCCTCACCACCAGATCTTTGAATTTCGTTTCTCTCGACTATCATATGTTTCTTGGCATTTTACATTCAGTAGTTTGCCATTGCTTTCTGAACGTTGTTCCTGCCGCTTACCAACTATTGTCTCTGGTGCGCCCTTAGCCCGAAACCAGGCTTTTGCTGCTTCCACTTTCAGAGTCGTTGTCGCCCAGGTCGATCTTCCGCCTCTTCCACCGGCAGCTGTGTGTACTTGTCAGGGGTGGACTCCCCATCTTGTCGTTTCACTCACGTAGTTTAGCCGACCAGCTAAATCCGTTGCCCAGGGCGGGGGGGGGGGGGGGGAATAGCGCTGCCGTACACAGGCAGACTCTTGGAGCCATATGTGAGCTAGACAGAAGTGGGGGAACCAAATAGGATCCTGGCCATCAAGGATGTGGCTGCCTCTCACAGTGAGGTACTATCCTTTACACATTTCTCCCCCCTCCCCCCCCCCCCCCCGAAATATATATATATATTTGATACGCCATTGCTTAACATGATACAAGGGACAAATGTTCATGCCCGTCGTGTCCTTAACATAATGATATCACAAATAATTGCAGCGAATGGTTATTGTTACATCATTCTTTATGGATCATTGTGCTCGCACGACAGAGGCTGTTTGCATGAAACATACGTGACAGTACTCTTGAAACTGTGTTCTTGGAGCGGGTTTTCTAGTAACAATAACAACATTACTTAGTATTTAGATGATGGGTAATTAATAGCAGTTTTTTTCTTTGCTTCTCAGTTTAGCACACTTGGTATATACACCCCCCTCCCCCCTCTCCCACCCCCGAAAAAAACACACCATCATGGTGAAAGAATGTATGAACAAGGTGTCCGCCTCGGGTGTCGAAGGTCGCGTGTTCGAATCACATTGGAGACCCTGGTTTTCTTTCACGTGTATCTTCTGGTAAAAATGTCCCTAATTTCTGGGTAGTGAGATCGGACTCTCGTGTTCAATGTCGATCACGTTAACAATTCTCTGGAAGTTGAAAAGCGAAAACCGTAGTCTTAACGGCTGCTTCCTGGACACACATTCCAATAAAAAAATCTGGGGACGGCATGGTCTAGTTGGTAAGGGACATGGCTCACAAAATCCGAAGATCATGGTTCGCTCCCCATCTCAGCACCGGCCGTTATCCCGGGGAAGACAACACTTACAAAAATGCAGGAGGAAGCAGACCCTTACCATAAAATGGACGCCGAAGTCGAATGCACTGGGCTACAGGTGTAAAATAAAAACAGTGCAACGCCCAGCGCCTTGGGGAATAGAGAAATAAGGCGAACGCAAAACAACACAATTTGTTTAAAAAATCTAACCAAGTAATTTTTACCTTTCACCAGGTGGTTTTGTTAAGAGCAGCAATATATGGCGCCTAACTCGCTGCGTGTCTTCTTAGCTCTAGTATTTTAGTCTATCAAGATAGACACCCACATCGGCAAAAAACAAACCCCCCTTCAAGAAACTGGTTGTATACAGACTATGTAGAGTCTTCTAAACAAGTATAAAGACGTTAAGTTAAGTTAAACACTTGTAGGGTGGGAGGGGGGAGGGGGTGATGACCTTCATAAAACAGCTAGGGGTACAATCTAACATGGTTACTTTCTATCAGAGAAAAACACACTCATATTACAAACTGATACACATAATATTATAACAGATTTACGGTTGCATCTTCTAAATATAAAGCTGTGTCGTTTCTTTATGAATATTATGTTTCACCATTGTTGTTCATGTTTGCTACATGAATCTTGCGAATAAAACAAATAATCGTAGTTTCTATTTAAAAAAAAATATATATACTTTCAGCCAACTTAGATTTCTACGCCTCATTTATTCATTTCCTACACTGATAAAATGTATGCTGTTTATAAGCTGCAATTATGTAATTACAGGAACAAGCAGTTCTACACAATCGACCACTTATAAACCTCCGAATAGCAAACAGTTGATGCATGACCCATTCTATAACATCTTTCTTTGACCAGGGCACTCCATCGCCACTATATTGACCAATAAATCCATAAAAGACGAAGAATAGAGTCAATTGGGAGATGAAGGCAATCGACAAACAGCGCAAGACATGATGAAGACACTTTCCTTTCCAACATATTAGCGTAAATGTATTAACTGCAATTCTAAATGACGCGGCGTGCTTTCATTCAAACGATTTAGCAATTGGGACTCTGACATTCACGAAATTTCAGGGAAAAATGTGTAACTTGGAAATTGAAAGACGGAGAGCAAAGTTAAAAAGAGCAGCAATCAGCCCTTTACAGTGTGTATTGATGGCTGCGTCATGTTCCAATAAAAAGATTTTTTTTTTAGTCTTTCATTTGTGTTGCTTTGTGGAAAAGATGGCCATATATGGCAGACACGATTAAACAATTCAAAAGGTGTACAATAAATTGGACCATGCTTATTTCTTAATGCACATTACATGCCAACAGAATGATAAAGGACACGCATATGCACTTTATATTAACTTAATGCGGCATACTTGGAGGTGATGATTAAAATATGTTAACACAAATGTATTTATTGAATGTTTGTGTGTGTCGGGTCCGGGAGGAAGGGGCGAGCTGTAAATTGTGCCTGCTATTATGTTATGTTATGTCTTTATGAATTGATCGACACCAGCACACCCTAGACAATCCCGCAGGTGATCAATGTTTCTCAGCAAATGACAAATAGTATGAATACTGATTGTTATAGTAGCTGACTGGTTGTGCACACTCTTACTCAGTCCCCTCAGGTGCCTGTTTCTGCTCGACCCAAGTTGATGTGGAGGAAGACTAGCGTCTGGTCAGGCACAGAAATGTATGTCACGGCCCGGCAAAATATACTGGCCAAGATCCTCACCTCGGCTTTCTCGTAGCCCGCATGGAAACTGGCAGTTGTCATGACAGCCTGGCTAACAAAGAGAAGGATCAACGTGATCCCCATAGTAGTGAGCGACACGCAGATGAAGCCAAGCATGACACAACCGCCTGGAGAACCCCAGCGGCCCACCTTCACCAGCACGCTCGTGATGTGAGGAAAGCTACTGCAACCCACAACTTAACGTCCTTTTCAGGTCGCACTAAAGAGTAAACCTACCCATTGTGGTAATCGAAACAAACAAAGAAATCCAAGTTATCCTCAAACTCCTCCAATTCATAACAAGCACACATTCAGTTCAATTGGTCCTTATATCCATTTTTAATGCTTCTTTAATGGGTGCTTTCGAAGTCAAAATGTAAGAGCTTTTACTATCATACACTCAATCATTACCAGGAAAGTAGATCTACAGAATCGTCTAAATGCTTTTAGGCCACTGTGTCTAATAACAATTACTGCCCTAGTCATCCCTAATGTGTTTTTTGAAGCAAGGATTGAGTGGCCAACTTAATGACTTCTCTGATTAAGGACGGCCTTGTCATTATTGTTTTTGTTAATGCCCTCTATTTGTAAGTTTACTCTTTTGTACGCCCTGAAAAGGGCTTTATGTGGTGGGTTGTAGTAGCTTTCTCACATTCCGAATATGCTGATGAAGGTGGACCGCGATCCTACCAGGCGATTGTGTTATGCTTGACTTCATCTACAAGACGCTCACCACTACCGGGATCACGTTGATCCACATCTCATCATTATGACTGCCATGAAAACAGCCTGTTACCATGGAAACGCTACATGGAAGAGAGATAGTGGTCTTGGTCAGTTTATTTTACTTGACCCTGACGTGACGTCCTGGTCAGTATTTTATTCCTGACCGGACTATCCTCCCAGTTCCCTAACGGGGCCATAGAAACTACCTCAGAGCTGAAGTAACTTCCTCAATCTCCCTTATTATGTTTATCATTCACCACGCGACAACATTCTTGCCTCTCACTCCAGCCGTAAAACTCCGTTTCCTTATTTCTAACCTCCGCATCACTGATCCATCTGTAGATATGAAAGCGCAACTACCAACTGCAAGAACACTTATCAAGTGTTTATTGTCATGTTCTGCTTTCTGGGGCAACACTCTCTCCGCCCTTCACTGAGGGTGATGACAATTCAGTAGTAGTCCGTCATTTTATCGCCAGTATTGATAAATCCGTCCCCTTTATTTACAGTCTCAACTGTGGTCAATTGTCCAATAATCCTCTCTGTCTGCGTCATCCATGACATTCCTAGTTTGATTATCGTTTTCTTCATGTCTATGATGGTCCGAAACAATCGATGCCTTTAATCAGTATATGTGTGTATGTGAGTGTGTGTGTGTGTGTGTGTGTATGTGAGTGTGTGTGTGTGTATGTGAGTGTGTGTGTGTATGAGTGTGTGTGTGTTTGTGTGTGTGTGTGTGTGCACGCGCATGGGCGTGCAGGATCGTTTCTATTCACAATTGGCACACTTAGAAAAAAACAATTGTAGATAAGAATTGTCTTCGAAATGTATTCTTGGTATGTCATGTTGTACAGATTGAAACGCTGGTAGAATAAATGTCATATAGTGTTGTGTGTGTGTGTGTGTGTGTGAGTGTGTGAGTGTGTGTGTGTGTGAGTGTGTGCTGAGTGAGTGAGTGAGAGAGAGACAGAGAGAATGTAAGGGACACCCATAATTGTGCCCTCAGCATTTTCTTCATCATTGTATAAATCTTTTGATTTCTTGTATATTTGTTTATTTGTATTTTTTATTGCATATGTGTATACGTCAATGTTCGATACTGTTAAATACATTAACTGAAAGTGAAAATAAAGTGGTTGGGGATCAGGGTATGACGAATATATAAATGCTTTCATGGATGTATAAAATTGTATGTATATTGAAGAAGGAGAGCAAGAACCATATATACAGTGGTGAGAAAATCGTTTGATAAGGCATGGACCAGATGGCACGGAACAATAGAACGTTTTATGTACTTGTTAATGACTTCTGCTTCCCATTGGGGTGAATGGCTTTGATTAATTAATAATATCACACTATTCCCTATTAACTCTTTTTATTTCATTTCAGTGCACAAGACTAAATAATAATTAAAACACGCCGCGGTAGCATTAATTATTAGTGACATCAGACTGTTTCCAAGAGCAACTAAGTTCAGGGAGATCTCAAACAGAACAATCAGGGCTGCTGTTTATTCTGCATATGAGTGGGCCTCTTATGAAAATGACGGCTGCACAAATATCCTAAATTGTTTCATCAGATCTCATTGTTGTGCCAGCATTAAGCATGGCGATGCCAGCAAGCTATATTTGCGACATAAAAACCAAATACAATCTGAAGTATTGGTGTATTGCCATAATCAACCTTTTCGTGCGAGCAGCTGTTTTATATTTATTCATCACAAAAAGTATGACGCTTGTTCCCATTTATGGTATCTAAATATTTCATGATCAAACCCCAGTGGATGAAGTAGCAAGCACTGTGTATGTGTTTTTGTTGAATAATGAGGGCCGCGTGATTCCTTGGGAATATATCACAATGTAAATTCAGTTACAAGTTGTTATTTTGATGGCATCTAGTAACAATTTGTGCGATGAGGAACCACGCAAATAATCCTCGTGTTTTGTTAGTCAACACTAAAATCAACCGGTCTATGGCGAAATAATTAATTTTTTAGTGGAAGGTCTGCTCCCCCTTGTTATGGCAGGACAGCTTGCACGCCTTATTTATATCATGAGCTATGTAATTGAAAGGCGGGGGAGGGTGGGGTGGCGGGGGTGGAATTGTGCTTCAGGTAGGTTCAACTGAGCTGAAAGGGTCGTTTTGGTGGAGACAGACTTAAAGGGCATATCAGTCCACCAGCTCAGAAAAATGTAAATGCAAATGCGCTTTACCGTATGTTCATTAGAGAAATGGGAGCTCAATAAAACGTAGAGGAAATAGAAAGTGTTTGACATAATATTGAGACTGAGTGATATTCTGGTGATTAGACTACTTACACAGAAGACATCTAATTTTGTTAAATAAATATTTCATCTAAGAGGCAGTGTAGAAATAGCATTTGCATGTTGACGTCAAACAGGAGAGGATCAGGTGTTGGGAATATACTGTTATAACATTATCGGAGTTAGTTGTTATTCTGTATTATATTTATGAGGGGTATAAATGTAGCCACAACGATCCCTTGCACTTGTGTTTTTCTAATTACTATTAAAGCAACATTAAATACAGCGTATGGCTGGTATCTTGTATTTGAACATGGATCTATCCAGATAACACACATGCAAAACAGGAAGAAATATCGTTTTTTTTTAAATCAACACACGTAGAGACCGTATTGGAAGCGAGGGGGCTTCTTCACGTTTATTTCCGTTGTTCGGAGTACGTGTCTCAGAGTGTGTAGGAAAATGATGAGGAACGTACTTTTCATTCCAATAGTTAGTTATCGCTACCTTGTTTAACATCAACTTAGCAACGGGATTCCAACGTTTCTATGATTCGTTCCTCGTTTACCATATATAAACGAGCGAAGCGCCTGTTGGAATAAATAAGCGTCAGTTTCACCAATACGGATAAATGGAAGATAGGCCGTTAACAATTTATTCCCATTGATCTGGTCAGACCACACCGTGTGGTACCACCACTACTAATATAGACTTGTTCTGTTTGCAGAATAAAGCCCCAATCCCTGCCATTTCTAGTTCCACATTGACTTCAACATTTACTTATGTGTTGTCGAGCGTGGTTTCTGCGATAAGAAGTAGGCAACACTGATTGCTGGTAATTGAAATACATGAGCCCTAGAGTACATTAATTAGTTGCTGTTTAAAGGTAACATAGCATTACATTTGTGGTGAACACATGGATGGTGGGTAGTCTCATGTGTGTACACAGAATCAGACTTTGCGGTCCTCTTATAGACTGGGTGAGATCTCTGTAGTGCTATCAACAGCTCTCATTGCGACCTTTATTTCTAATTACCGAAGTCCGCCGAGGTGGGAGGACGGTGAGGGAATTTAAAGAATAGAGCAATACTTCTTTTCCGTTCCACTGTCACGTAATTTGGAGACTAGAATTTTATTTCAGTCCCGACAGAACAAAAGGAAGCTATTTCTCTCTCTCTTCTCCTTTTATTCCCTCCTCTCCCGCCCTGGTGGAGAATCTGGTATCTAAACTGATTTACACTTGCTCCCGTTCCACTTGTTATATCCTCCTTTCTTATTTCAATCCAGTACATAAGTACTCAAAACAGCCAGAGCGCTACCCGAAGGTCAGTTCAATGGCTTGTATGTCGCACAACATTCAAGTATGCAACCTTCATTTTCTTCTTCTTCTCCATAACCAAAGATGTCGTTGTGGCAACATATCTCACTGCATGGTCAGTAATTCATTCCTACAAAACTAGGCATAGTTAATGTGTTTGCTGAGGATGTCAGCAGTGTCCTGCACGTGCCATCACGGTGGAGACGGAAAACATAACGTCGTATTTGCTGGTGAAAGAGGTCTAATATGGGGATACATGACTTTCACTCCCAGTAAGTGTACGAGTGGAGTAGGAAGTTCCAAAACGGCTTGAATTCTGTGCTTGTCTCTGTTGTGAACAGTCTTTTGTAAAACTTACGCCATTTTAGAACGTCCTCCTATACTTATATACTTCACTTGCTGGAGTGAAAAGCATGCATTACTGTACTGGACCTTTATTCATCGCTGCATTTCTATAGGTACTCATTCGTTACTCAGAAACACACAACGATGTGCATGTCAATAGTGTGACTGCCATCGTTTGACCGCCATTATGACGTCATGTTATTCGTCTGCACCGTAATAGCACGTGCAATACTCTCTTGACGTCCTTAGCAACCATATTAACAAGATACAATTCAAAGGCATGGTTTTTCTAATTTTTATCGTACTTTTAAAGATTTCCATTTGAATCCCTCTCGTATTTACTTGTGAGGTGTTATCTACGGTGTAAAGAATATATCCTCTGAAACATTTTAAACAGGTAAAACGAGGTAGCTTCAAAAGTTCCAGGAATTAGTGGATTGTATAGAAATAAGTTACAATGTATTTTTTTACACTATATTTCCTTGAAAGTAGTTACCTTCGGCCTCTACACACTTTTGGCAACGTGCAGACAGCTGCTGGAGACATTCGTAGAACCCATTCTTGGACAGCTCTATCAACTGCTGGAGACATTCGTAGAACCCATTCTTGGACAGCTCTCTCAGCTGCTGGAGACATTCGTAGAACCCATTCTTGGACAGCTCTCTCAGCTGCTGGAGACATTCGTAGAACCCATTCTTGGACAGCTCTCTCAGCTGCTGGAGACATTCGTAGGACCCATTCTTGGACAGCTCTCTCAGCTGCTGGAGACATTCGTAGGACCCATTCTTTGACAGCTCTCTCAGCTGCTGGAGACATTCGTAGGACCCATTCTTTGACAGCTCTCTCAGCTGCTGGAGACATTCGTAGGACCCATTCTTGGACAGCTCTCTCAGCTGCTGGAGACATTCGTAGGACCCATTCTTTGACACCTCTCTCAGCTGCTGGAGACATTCGTAGGACCCATTCTTTGAAACCTCTCTCAGCTGCTGGAGACATTCGTAGGACCCATTCTTTGACACCTCTCTCAGCTGCTGGAGACATTCGTAGGACCCATTCTTTGACACCTCTCTCAGCTGCTGGAGACATTCGTAGGACCCATTCTTTGACAGCTCTCTCAGCTGCTGGAGACATTCGTAGGACCCATTCTTTGACACCTCTCTCAGCTGTCTTGTCACATTGGTGAGAACATCATCAGCATCCTTGAATCGCTGTCCTTTCAGTGCCGATTTCAGCCGAGGGAACAAGACAAGATCAGCCGGTGCCAGGTCGGGAGAATATGGAAGATGTTCCAAGATAAGCACATTGTGCTTTGTGAGATACTGCTTTTCCAGTAGGGATTGATGTGCTGGCGCATTGTCATGCAGTATAATTAAACTGTTTGTTCTCAATTTTTCTAGTCGTTTTCTTCTGATTTCATCTCTTAAACGACGGAGAATATCAATGTACATTTCCTTGTTAACCGTTCGGCCTTCAGGAATGAAATCATGGTAGACTCTACCCTGGAAGTAAAAAAAACTTCAAACATAACTTTTTTTATTGCTCTTGTCCAAACTAAATTTATGTGTCCGGGGAGATGTGGGAGATTTCCATTCAGAGGACTGACGTTTTGTCTGAAGATCGTACACAAAACACAAGGTCTCCTCTCCTGTAATTATGTTTTTGGAAAAATTGCTACTTTGATCAGCCATTGTGATTAGATCTTCTGACAGTGTCAATTTAGTTTCTTTCTGTTCAGGAGATAACATTTTTTTAACCATGTATTGACAAACACGGAGCATGTGCAGTTCATTGTGGAGAATACTATGGCAACTTCTAACTGATATTCCAACTTCTGAGGTTATTTTTTCGATACTGAGTTTTCTATCAGCACACACACTGTCTTGGAACACACGATCACTGTTTTCATTGTTGATCGAGGTTGATGGTCGACCACTACGTGTATCCTCATCGACACTAACACGACCTTCACGCAAACGCTTGTATTACTCAAATACTTGCGATTTCTGTATTGCAGTATCACCATATGCTTTCTTTATTAAGCAATGTTTGTGTCTATGAGAGTGATTTCTCAAGCAAAACACAGAATTTGACATTTGTACGTTGTTCAGTTAAGGATATTTTCAAATTCAACGATGCAACGAGCACAACACACAAACAGAATTATGTAACCTATGTTGATAGTATATATGAAGGTCACGTCTGCCATTTCATTGCGTCAAGATCACTAACAACTTATAAATATATATTCTCCATAATATCATCGTTCATTCAAATACGAGTCGACTATTCCGGGAACTTTTTGAAGCTATCTCATCGAAGCCAAAATATGAAGATTGTGCATAACGGAAACAATATTATCATATCAACTATTGCCACATAAACTGTCATTGCAAGTGCTTGGATATATAGGCTTCCTGTGTGAGTCAGCTGTATTGGTGGTCCATCAACCTTAATATTACGCCCAGCAGAATTAGCAAGGACACTTACTTGACACCGACACTGGACATGCCATCGGCCTGGAAACAATGTCTCATTTTTGGGTGAAATCATTGCCAAATCGATGACCCAATTTCATTTAACCAGCTCTTTTTTTTTGTTTGTCCCAATCTTGGAGTATTTTCAGTTCTCACCTAACGGTGCATACACTCACTCTTTGTTGTTCAACCTACATTCTGCTTTTAAGTTATTCATGTGCTTATCTTTCCGCTCTGTAATCGCACACTTCCCATCTTTATTTTGTTGTCACTTATCGTTTACTTTTTCTCTTGTCCTTATCGTATGTACTCTTTCTATTTTCATCCGCAACATTTCATCCGTGCGCGTTTTAAAAGCTGTTGTGTTTGTTTTTGGATTACAACATTGATCTCAGTTCCTCTATCTGTCTCTCGCTGTCCCTTTCTCCTCTCTGTCTCTCTCTCTCTCTCTCACTCTGGGTGTGGGCGAAAGTGGCCATGCATATCCATCTACTTGCCATCAGCGTCACAAATGTCAAAAGTCGTTATAAAACAAATATATAGGCAATCGCCTAGTGACCACGTCAGGACAGAAACAAAACGGCACCCACGTTATAATAGAGCAAAGATATAGGTTGGAACATTTATATCTTGTATATGTACGTGCACATGCGGTGATGTTTTGGCAGTACGGGTTCGAATCTTATTGAGGAACAAAGCATGCATAATGTGTTTTTCCCCTTAAGTTAATATAACAAATAGTAGCCATTGTTGTACTAGTTATGTATCGTCCAATGATTTACAATGAATTGCTACTTCTAAATTTGTACATGATGCACCGAAAGACAACATCAAGATAACTCATTTGTAGTTTGAAATACCGAAACTAAGGAGGAAATCTTCAAATCTCCATAAACACTGATGCTACTGAGAGTTTTAAGAAATACATTCTCCTCAATCCTCTAGTCAGATGTGAAAGCTGGCTACATATAGTAGTAGCCTCCGTCAGTCGTGACTAACTATAGGATGATACGATTTGGCTTGGCTTGGCTTCGTTCGTTCTCAATCTCCCGCTACCGAACCCTAAACGGGCTTAAGTAGCAGAATGTAGTTCATAGATGGGAATGCATTGTGTCGTATTTTACAGCTTGACTGCGATATTTGCACCTTTCGGTCCAACACATCCGACTGCAGCAAGCATTTTTTGAGTACCGGGTTAGCATTCCTCTTTGATCCCTTTTCCTTAGCCAGTCTGCTCTGTTGCAGCCTGTTATCCAAGATCACCGCATGGATGTGTAGAAGGGTCTTGGCAGCTCTGGTTCGCTGGCCGTGACGCTAGCAGTCAGCTATGGGTCGCTGACCGTTGCAGCTCATGCGCTGCTCAGCGTGGGGAGCACAAGGCATGTGCATATGCACTGACAAGGGTGACGGAACCTGTTGTGGTATGGAGACGAAGTGTAAGCATGCGTTCTTAACCATTTTCGTTTAGTTAAACCATATGTATTACAGATATTATCATTGCACAGCCTACACCACCATCTCCTTTTTCAGTTGGAGTCTTTCTCTTGTCATTAGAATGTGTAGTCTTTCTCACATATTGATCCCGAGCGAGATAGCCGAGTTTCTTGAAATGCTTAATTACGGGTGCCTTTCTGGCATCGCTTATATCATGCTGGTTATCAGACAATCTAGTCAGCATGATACATATATTTCAACATACCTGTTTAATTACTGATGCACGTGTTGTGTCGACATCGCAGGGTAAAACTGGAAGGCCTCTACGGGTCAGAAACTTGAGCCTCTTTCTGTGGAGAACAAACTGTTGCCTGTGCAGCAGGTCACTGCTCCCCGCGTATCTAATGGATGCTGGTGAACCCCATTAACCGGGACCGCCTGGAATCAGCGACGTCGCAGGGGTTGTCAGAACGACAATTAGACTACCTTAGGGACACCATCTCCGGATTGTTCCTCAGGGCTGACTCCCGAAAGCTTTCCCTTGAACATGGTATGCCACAAGGCATTGGGAACTGTAAACCACTTTTAGGATATCAGTTTGTTAGGCCTGCTCAGTTATTATGCTCAAACGGTCAATTGACGGGTCTTGTGACCGGTTATTGATTATTTCATGGCACTATGAGATGAATGATGTTTATAATGCATTGGTGGGTAAGTTTGGTTTTTGTTGTCCCAAAAAATTATAATTCTATAAATTTTTAATCTGTTTTCGAATAATACCACAACAAAACACATCCGCTGTATTGGAATCGTAAACATAATAGTTGTCCATCACAAGTGATGAAGACCACTCTCTTTGTTCAGCCGTGTGGACAGTCGTATCTCTTGCTGTGTCCGCTGAAATGGGTGACTTGCGCGGTTATTTGGATTAAAGTGAGGAAGAAATGCGCCTTTTGTCAACCTCTCTCACAGAGCCTAAGCTACCTTTTGCCAGTAGCAAGACATTCATCGAGACGACTAGAGATAGCATAGGATGCAGATTTTGCCTCAGGGTTACCACCGAAGCCTTTCCGTAAACATGTAACCCGCAGGGTAGAAAGGTGGGATAGCATCTAACGCAGTTTGTCGTGCCTTTTCGATAACCACAAGAGGTCGTATGGACAACACTCAGCGTGTGAGTGGGTCTGGCATCTCTCCCCAGCTGTATTCCACTCATCATAGTAGCATCTAAAATTCCCACACGCCAAATTCGCAAAGGTGAACCGGCAGAACTAACCCGTGAAATACGTCACAGGTATAAGCGTAGTGCCATTCAGCCGGCGTCCAGACCAGGATAAACGGATGGAAGAAATCACAAAAAAAGAACGAAATAACAAGTCCAGACGGAAAACAACACCACGCTTCAGTGAACACAAGTGTAAGTCGTCGACTAGTGTGAATTCCAGGCAAATCCGTGGTCTAGCGGCATCCATAATGATCCAAAACAGTAGAGAAATGTAGACTCGCAGCCAGTGATGGCGCCATCTTTTCCAGATTTCGTAAACATAAGCAATGTACATATACTTCAATGAATTAAAAATAATGCCGTGTAATGGGAATTCATAGAAAATAAGGCTCCAAAACGACAAGAAATTGTGTTATTTTGATAGTTACGTTTTTTATCATTTATAGGTTTTATAAGATACGATATAAAAGATTGAAAATTGCGATTAATGAATAACAGACATCCCTTTAGTGTGATTCTGAGACGTATAATGTTTTCAAGGCTGTGCAAATCAATTCGCCAGTAAATTAAATACTTTGTTCACATCAAGGGGCAAAACGGTTCTTGAGAGAACAATGATGGAAGGTATGGTGCCAGGCAAAAGAGGCAGGGCTAGACCAAGAAGACGATGGCACCAAGATATCCAGTAATGCCTGGGTGTGACTGGCGGAGGCTGGAGTTTTGGCAACGGAAATAGTATCTTTCAGACATAATGTGATGGGAGCGACGCTCTAGAAAGGACTTGCTACGTGATGATGATGATACAAATCAGAACATAATATATGTGGTTGTGTGTATTGAACAAAATGTGCATCTCTGACTAGCAACCAGTCCGTATGTTTTTACTTTTTCGTTCGGGTTACTTTTGGGACTTTACGCTGTAGCGATGGCACTCTGTCGCTATTTTGGACCGTCTGACTGACTCGTGCCCATCAGACCTCAATCTTTTCTGTTTCCTCTTCCACCAATCGTTGATATTTGCTATTTAGCATCCGTACTCTGCTCTTCACCTGTGATTTATAAATTCAGCCTATGTCTAGATACCATTTTAAGTTTCTTATGGAAGTTGAGTCCCATTCCTATTTATTTTCTCACTGTAATCCCCCGATCTACATTGGCTGTTTTCATTTTCATTGTTACACATTTAGGACCCAAAACAAAGTGTACGACAGAAAAATATGTTAACTCAATTGTTCAGCCTTTGATGGTGTAATCTTAGCAACAGGCCTTGTTGTGGATATGCGCTTGTATAGTAATACCGTTACGTATTAGCGTTACACATGCTAATTGTATTTCTCAAATTGAATAAAATACATACGATTTAATATTATTTTCATACAGCTATAACGGATCTCTAGATTTTGCAGGTTACTTAAAGCGGTACTGAGTATCGCTAAACAACACAAATTACACCCATACTATTGTAGATATCCGCAGTTCTATATTTGAAAGTTTGCTCCTTTTTGGCTCTTAAGTGCTTTTTTTTAAGCGCTACTCAATAATTCAAGTATGAATGTCAATCATTTTATATGATCCAGGTTCCGTAACAGAACCAAAAAGATTGTGTTTGTAACTCAAAAGGGCACAATATAGGCTGGAATGAAGATATAACTTTATTACAGCTCGAATATCAGCACTAATGCGCACCATCAAAGATCAAAGTTCAAAGTTATTTTATTCACAGTAGCGATTGACTCCTGAGGGAAAATGTGTTATAAATAAAATAGAAACCAGTTGTGTAGACATACATTAATGAAATCTGCAGTTGTATTGAACCAAGAAAAATTAATGTAGTTATGACTAAGTGATAGCTGCAGGCCTTGCAACCGTAACGTAGATGTCATCTTGTTTTCCTAGCGCGGTTTACTGAACCAATACCGATTTGTTTTTATCAACTATAAACCGGCTCTAATCCTTGTAATCGGGTCAGATTTGCACAAAATAGACAATTAGAATGCATGCTTAAACACATATCATAGTTCTAGATATTGTCCAGTTGGAGACAAGTAAAGGCTTTAAAATAAAGGCACCAGCACTGCTACCTAACTCTGCATTGCACTTCAGCTGGCTTTCTAACCTTGAATACACAAGTGTTCTCTTCTCGTGAGATGAAAGAGAAAAGCATGTTTCATTGACAATGTAACAGTTCCCGCCGGAGCAAGGGGAGTTTAGGATGCCTGAACATGTTAAAGCTTAAAGCTACATGAATGCACGTCAAGGTCACTCACTGTCTCAGCAAAGGAGAACAGAGTTGGGTTAAGGAATGTGGACAGGTAGAAACTGACCACTGGCCTTCCGATTTTGGTAGGGGGAGATTGATTGACAGACGAAATTGGCAACGGGGCTTGCTGCGAGAGAATGAGTGACAGGTGTGCAAAGTGTTTCGTTCCAATTGGAATTGAAGATGACCATACCTGAGATCGATTGGTCAAGCTCTGGTCTTGCTTGAGGATATATAACTCGAGACAAAGTTTAGCTCGAGGGGGCTGAATGAGAGATGGAGAGGCTGGATGAGAGGCTGGAGAGTGAGACAGGCTGGAGAGAGAGAGTGGCTGTATGGGAGAGAGAGAGACTGAATGTGGATAGTATGTTTAACTCACCGACTTAGATAGAGGAGCGATTGATTGACGGTTGGACGAATGTTTAGTGATAGAACAGGATCGCTCAAATAGGTGTGTGAGTTTTGCATTAATAGATAATCTGAACATGTGTTTGTAAGCAAGGACACATTGTGAACGAGTTATGTCGAGATCGCCCGCCTGAGGGGATTTCAGTGAGGAAGAGCATTTGATAAGGTGTGTTGAAGACGCAAGTTAAGGCGATGTGTGTGTGATGTAATTGCGAGGCAATAGAACTGGGTTTTTAGTTAGTTGGGAATTCCATCAATAGCTAATGCTTACAATTCCCGTTTTAGTATAATGTTTAGTTAAGATATGTATTATATTGTGTTTGTAATTTCTCTACTCATTGTATGATATGAGTATGATATAATAAATATGCCACCTGATGTGTGATATGTCATTTACTGAGTATGGTCATGATGATGTGGATGAGTGTGAGAATGTTCTAAGATAGATCACGGCCAAGGCAAACAGTGGGATCTGCTACACGTTATTATTATTTTGGTGCCTGTTGACCAAGGATAGTCGTGGTAGATTTATAAATATAGTGCGTGTGTAGCTATAGATCTTGATTTGCATGTTTAACACAAGTGTCGCAGTTAAATATAACTTGTGTGTGTAGTTAGGAATAGAGGAGTAGCTAGTGGTTAGAGTGTTAGTACCATAGACAGCTTTTCCAATCATCTGACTGGTAAGTGTGACATTTTTCTTCCACCCATTGTTGTATTATTGACAAGACTTTGTGCGTACTTGACAGTCTTATAATTTTTTTGGGTGGGCCAGACGGGGTTATTCAATATGTCGAGGTTGGACAATGTTAAACAATGTTATCATTGTCTAGCTTTTGGACATTTGTCTATCGGATGCCCTAATATTCTTCGGAATATTAACAGTTCCTGGAGAAGAGGAGGACTGTTTGTCAAAAACAAGCCTTTCATGGCACGAGCTACAGTCAACGATAAGTGGGAGGACAAAAGTCAACTACAAAACCAGCTAAGAGAACTAACAGGCAGAGTCATTCGGCTGGAAAGACAGGAAAAAGATCTCCAATGGAAGCTGCGACAGCTGTTGCAACAGTTTGAAAACGGAGCTTTCACACCAGCTAGGAAGGAGAGAAGAAATCAAGGAATCACAGGAGTAAACACGGCCCAGTATTTTAGAAGGGGACAGAGTGGTAGGAAAGTGAGTAGGAAGCCCATCCAACTTCCACATTCCGATCCGTGGAGGGACAGAGGTGGAAATCTCAGGACGGACGTGGGTGGACGACTGGAAAGAGTTGGCGAAAAGGGGAGTTTGACCCAGTTGGAGAAGCCAAGTCAAGTGAGGGGAGGAGGAATGGTTGGGCAGAAGTTTGAATCGGGCAGATTCTTAGCCCACAAGAGGCCTTTTGCACGGTTACAGATGGAGAGGCAGGACAGGAGCTATCAAAGAGACTTTAAGCACGAGGCGGATGGACAGAAAGAAAGAGATACAGGTTTTGTGTATCCAGAAAAGTTAGGTACGGAGGGCAGGTTACGCAATGCAAACGAGACAAACGTTCGCTCAAAGGTCCAGATGAAATGTTACATCATTGGACAGCGTATGCCGAGAATTCAGGAAGAGGGTATTACGTCGATTAACCTGGTCGGGCGTGCTGAAAGGGGCCAAGTTTACCAGGAACTTGTGGTCAAGCCTGGTAGAACATTAGTTAAAGTCGACGAAGAATCGAACAAGGAAATAGTCGGAGATTCGCCAGATAAAGAGGAAATGAGAGGGGGAGGAATGGTGGCAGGGCCTAGCCATGCGGGAGAAGTTGTTGAACAGACCGAAAGAAGGGACAACCCTTCGGCCACCGAGGAAGGAAGTGGGAATGACGCACAGTTGGAATGCGAAACGGACGCACCAACAGCAGCCAACAAAAGAGGAGCAGAGTTTCTAAGGAAAACGAAGAAAAGGGAAAGACAGGTTAACCACAGCCAGGACAGCGAACCAGTCATCGAAGCAAAGATGAAAAGATCTCAGTTCGAGATAAGCCAACAGTCAAACGAACAGTGTGAAAGGTCTTTCCCACAAATAGTGAATACAGATGGACGGAAGGCTGAAGTAGCGGACGGTGTAAGTGTACGTAACACTAACAGAGAACCGGTAGGTACGAACCAAACAACCGTGAAACAAACAGACCAGACGATGGGCGTTTTACAGGAGGAAATCGCGCAGCAATCAGAGACAGCTGATGGGGCAGCGCATAGTCTGGTTAAAATAAGCAGTAGTGATAAGGAACGGTTGATGCAATGTTTACTGACGCTAGCCAAAAACATGGAAATCAGAAATGGAATTAGGTAAAGTCGTGTGGAGTACTTACACACATGGGCTATCATGTGAAACTCCAGTTGATGTATGCATTTGCATACAATTTGTTTCATCTACCGTTATCCTTGGGAAACGGAGATTTGGATAATTAGGGGGTAGGGTATAGAGAAGGAGGAATGACCAGATGTTAAAAATTCCTTTGAATTCGTTGTCTGAAGTACACGCCAGACAATGAGCGGACGGTCAGTCTGAAGCGAAGACTGACCGAGATCAAAGGGACATTTCCGACCAGAGAAACGGACAAGAGACGCAGGATAGCTGGATGCGCCAGGTAATGATTACGTGACGCAAGGTAACACGTGGACGCGATGCTTCGGTTAATATCTGACAAGGTAGCTTTGATGCGGGGAATTTGGGGAAACAACGGTGAAATAGTTAGATCACAACACTCGGTTTTGATTCCTCGTGACAAAGACGGCCAGAAGTTAAAGGGGCTATCCAACTTTAACAAAGACTGCACCTGGACTAGTAGGGTTACAGCATGACGTAATTCGACAGGTGGACGATTCGGTTTTTGACTTTTGACTCAGACATAGTTTAGTATCTGATTAAATTAGAACTTAGTCATAGTTTAGTGACATAGTATTTAGTATCTGATTAAGTTACAACTTAGTCATAGTTTAGGGACATAGTTTAGTACCTGATTAAGTTAGAACTTAGTCGTAGTTTAGTATCTTATAAAGGGGGCATTAACAGGTGCTCATCTGTGGGGCACGAGCAGGAGTGAAGGTTGATGGCACTTGGTCATGAGTATGCGTGCAAATATTTTGACATTTGTATTTGGTGTTTGGGTTTTGACTAATGGTATTACTTGCATTTTAAGTGGGTTGTATGGTCGATATAGTATGCATTGAATTTTTCTTTATTTTGTTGTTGTTTTGTTGTTTAAACATGATTACATATCCTGACAGTATCAACGTGTTATACTTGCTGACTGAAATATTGATATCATAAGTATGCGTGCAAATATTTTGACATTTGTATTTATTGTTTGGGTTTCGACATTGTATGCAATGCATTTGTCTTGTGTTTTGTTGTTGTTTTTTTTGTTGTTGTTGAATCATCATGTTTACAGGTATTTGATACAGGTTATTTAGGTGATCTACAGAGCAGTATATCTCATCCAGACTGTAGGCCTCCGCAAGCACAAGTCACCACGAGTTCCAGAATCACATGTATGTGGAGTCTTTGCAGAGAAGACTACATTGATCAGAAGTTTTAAAATTGACTATGACATATGTTGTCAAATATCGTTTTTGTGGGAAACATAAAGAATTTTGCTGTTTTCTTTGAGAGGGGATAGCTGTCAAGAGAGACAATGATAACTAGCCTGAGGATAACCCACGTAAGTTCGTGGCCTCACAGGAGTTAGTATGAAGTGAATCGTCGGCCAGGCGTGTAATGAGACCGCCTGAGAAAATTGACCTGAACTGGTCGTGTGTAACAATGAAGGTTCGTGTCCTTAGAGGAAGGCACGGGAACAGGTCGAGGTATATTGACCTCAATGAGTAAGGAGAATTCCTTAAGGTGTTTCTGTTTTGATGAGTTAAGGTCCCGCAGGGACAGACTTAGGTGAATTTGACTGTAAAACGATGTAAAAGTGTTGGTTTGTGTTGTAAAAACGCCCAGCCACAGTGTTTTTCTTCTGCTTGTATTGATTGTGTATGTATTACAAAAAGTTTATATGTATCAAATGACATGTCTTTTTATGCATGTACGATGTGAGTGAAGTTGTAAACAGGAGTAGTGTTTACATTTTGGATAGTGAAGACGAAAATGGTGGTCATTTGCCAGATGGAAAAAATGACCATCCATGTTTCGGTCTGTAGTTTAGGGAGGTAATGTAACAGTTCCCGCCGGAGCAAGGGGAGTTTAGGATGCCTGAACATGTTAAAGCTTAAAGCTACATGAATGCACGTCAAGGTCACTCACTGTCTCAGCAAAGGAGAACAGAGTTGGGTTAAGGAATGTGGACAGGTAGAAACTGACCACTGGCCTTCCGATTTTGGTAGGGGGAGATTGATTGACAGACGAAATTGGCAACGGGGCTTGCTGCGAGAGAATGAGTGACAGGTGTGCAAAGTGTTTCGTTCCAATTGGAATTGAAGATGACCATACCTGAGATCGATTGGTCAAGCTCTGGTCTTGCTTGAGGATATATAACTCGAGACAAAGTTTAGCTCGAGGGGGCTGGATGAGAGATGGAGATGCTAGATAGAGAGAGGCTGTATGGGAGAGAGAGAGACTGAATGTGGATAGTATGTTTAACTCACCGACTTAGATAGAGGAGCGATTGATTGACGGTTGGACGAATGTCTGGTGATAGAACAGGGGCGCTCAAATAGGTGTGTGATTTTTGCATTAATAGATAATCTGAAAGTGTGTTTGTAAGCAAGGACACATTGTGAACGAGTTATGTCGAGATCGCCCGCCTGAGGGGATTTCAGTGAGGAAGAGTATCTGATAAGGTGTGTTGAAGACGCAGTTAAGGCGATGTGTGTGTGATGCAATTGCAAGGCAATAGGACTGGGTTTTTATATGTGGGAATTCCATCAATAGCTAATGCTTACAATTCCCGTTTTAGTAGAATGTTTAGTTAAGATATGTATTATATTGTGTTTGTAATTTCTCTACTCATTGTATGATATGAGTATGATATAATAAATATGCCACCTGCTGTTTGATATGTCATTTACTGAGTATGGTCATGATGATGTGGATGAGTGTGAAAATGTTCTAAGTTAGATCACGGCCAGGGCAAAGAAATAGAGGATCTGCTACAACAATGAAGCCCTACTGCTGCTCTGATTAGAGTTTATAAGAAAAGTTATTTTTCTGGGTCACCTTAATATCGAATTGGTGCATGTTACCATGTAGTTTGAATCAATGTTAGATATTAACAGCGCATTAGTACATTTGCCTGTAAGTAAAAAGTTCTCGCTGTTCGAAATGTTATATACAGCGTGCCAATGTTCAAGTAAATAATGATTCCACATTTTGTGTCAATAGTGCAGAATGGGTATATTATTAGCAATACTATTCGTGTGAATGCCGCCTGGTTTATAATAATTAAAATACTTCTGGAGCATGTAGGCCGTGTTTGAATTATTATCATAATCATCATGAACCATGCTGGACTGTGTAGACGACCATGAATCCCCACTGATCAGTCACTGTCTTTTAAACATGACGGTTACAGTTCAAGTTCTAGGACAGACTAGGAGATAGAGCACATTAGAGCAGACAGTGCCCCAAAAGGAATTCCTGTCACACACACATAGCTCCGCATGTATATACATGATTTAACGGAGAACTTTGATTTAAGTAAGATGGCCGCCCTTTCGGGTTGCGCTCTATCCTAGATCCGGTGTTTGTGTCGAGTTTTCTGTCGTTTGGTTGTTCCTGTTCAGATTATATTTCACATCTTCACCAGGTGGTATAAATAACGAGGGGTCGTCTGTAGGGATTTCGATTGATACGCTACGCATCAACACAGCCTCCACAGTTGGACATGATAGTGGTCGATTAACGCAACGGGTTTTTGACGCCTACGTGAACATTATTATTATTTAAAAAACGGGCATACAGCGTTGTTTGATTTGGCCTTGTGGATATCTGAAAAAAATCACAAAAGGAAGAATTCGGATACATCATGCTCTAACATCACTGTATGAGTGGACCAGGGCATGGTTTATGAAGATATTTGAGGGAATAAAAGAAACCACAGAGCTCACAATTGCGGTTAAATGGGGAAACAAATATGCAACTTGATGAAACTCCAAATTACTTTTTGTCAGCGTCTGACGTTGTGAGTACATATAGAGAGAAACTGGGTACTTTAAATAGTGGACAGGTTGCTGCTACACTTTGGGGATCAGATGAATGTATATTATAGAAGATGTACACCAGATGTGTCAGACCAATCCTAGTATATACCATATCAGTCACATAATGCTTTGACAAAAATAAACAGTGTCCAAAACCAAGTAATGAGAATCATTACATGAGACATAGGAGAACTAGAAAAGATACGTACCGGCAAAAAATGAAGGACATGATGCTCGTCCATCACATGTGATGAAGACCATGCTCTTTGTTTAGCCGCGTGGACAGTTTTTTTCTCTTGATAAGTGACTTGCGCGGTGATTTGGATTAAAGTGAGGATGAAACTACGCCTTTTTTTCAACCCCACTCTCTTGGACTGAGCTACCTTTGGCCGGTGGCAAGATTTTTGTCTAGACGACTGGAGATAGCACAGGATGCAGATTTTTCTTCAGGGTTTACTCCCGAAAGGACACACCGAATAACATAAACCCATTAGCAAAGTGAGATATTCAGAAGGCTGGTATACCAACAAATGTACCAGATAGTAAATGGTCTTGGCATGGAAATACTGAAGCGGAGCAACTTTGTAGTTGCGCAGGCTACAATAGCTTTAGATACGATCTGTTCGCAAACTAAGAATAGGAAATACTGATGAATGTGTCTGCGTTACTGCTGAACATCTTCTGCAAATGTTTCGTACACACGAGGCCTACAGAAAGCACACATGACCATCACCAATACTTTTCCTGGATACGTCTTTGGAGATACTCGCTAACCACTGTTAACTTTAGATATATTCAAGTCGGCGTTGAAAGTGGAAGCGACAAAATAAATCTCCACAGCATCGTATCCAGAGGGCGGCTTATCTGTGTGATGATAACGCCGAATTGTTTTCTCCGATATCTGGAAACTGTGCACTGAATCTGAACATTGTATCTAAATTTCATTGATCATCAGAAGGACCGGTTGTTAGAATAGATCAAAACTTATTCTCCTTTTCAGTAATTCGTCTAAGTAATTTCTTGTGTATTTATGCAGGCTCCTTTGTGTGCTACCTATTTCGTCTCTAATGATGAGCGAAGTTGATAGCATGTCACGCTACTTTTGTCCCCCTACCCCGTGCCCACACCACCCCGCCCCACCAAACGCTAAGCCCGCTTCCTTTGCCCATACATTCTAACATAATGCTCTTTATGCGTATTCACCTGCAACATTATACATATACACTCAATTCAATCTTTGTCACCATCTTGCTCGTTTATAAGTCAGATAATCATATTTGGATTGACCTGGAGAGATAGGTGTACATACACACATACACACACACACAACACACACACACACACACACTCACGCACGCACGCACGCACTCACGCACGCACGCACTCACGCACGCAGACACGCACGCACGCACATATATTTACACACACACATATATACACACATATACACACACACCCATATATACATATATATATATATATACATTTATATATATACATACACATATACATACACATACACATACAAATACATATATATATATATATATATATATTTACATATATAGACAAAATGTATCTAGTACTTCCTAGTCCCCCTTTATGGAGCACATTAATTCTGTAAAGTGCAGTGTTATCAATGTCAGCCTAAGTCTCGCTAAGAAAAGGCACAGTCTGCAATACGTGTGTATGTGTTCCTGTGTGAGAGGTAGAACAGAAAAGAAAAAAACCAGAGACAGAACATGAAATTAAAACGGACAGGGACACCCAGAGGCAATGTCGCATCCTATTGTTTCCTCAAGAGGTAGCTGCGATTTGATCACGGGCCTTTCCTAGGCGAAGAGTGTTTGTCTATCTATAGAATTGTTCTTTTCTTTTTTCATGGCATACTCTGAGAGACTGACTTCCGTCCACTGACTAAAAACCCTTTTTCGTGTGCTGCTGTTGTTCAACCTTTAAATAGAGACTATTGGCACATGCTGCTGGTGTCCATAATGGCTAGAATCGTGTAATTACCATTTGTATATTTCTTCATCTGGAGGCAAGCTGAATTAATGTCCTTGTGATTATTTTGCAGTGATATTTGTATATGAGCATAGCGATTGTGTGAATTTGACGATTATCTACTGTAACGTCGATTACCTTGTTTGTGATACGAGTCATTCTTATATCGTGTGACATTTCATATTAAAATTTGCGCAAATGGATTACCAGCAAATATAGACTAGTTATTAAGTTGTCATTGCCATTGATGAAATGTGTGTGACTTGTATCTTTGGTTCGGGCACGTCATTCCAATTTGGCTGGATTATCTCCATTGCTTCGTGTGGGTCTCAGGCTAACCAGATTAATCGTACTGTGTCTGTCACTATATAGGCCGTTTTGACATTTGTTCTGTGACAACACTTTGTGTGAATATCTAGAACGTTATTTAATACTTACGGTTTCCTGTTCCATCTATTATCAGCATTACCATTTAGCCATGGTCATAGCATTCCCAACCTATTGGATGCTAGACTTACGCTACCATGCGAGATACCTGTTCGCGGGGTAGACTTAGGGAGTAAACCTTGATGACAAATCTTTATCCATTGCTATCTCCAGTCATCATGATAATGTCTTGCCACTGGCCAAAGGTAGTTCAGACGAGAGAGTGAGGTTGATAATTGTACAAATGTTCCAGCTGCATTCATCGCAGAATGCAGACAGTGTATGGTTTCAAAAGTGTATCGAAGACAACAGTGAAGAACTGGACAACGATGTTTAAAGAACGATGTAGAGTTAACGGAAGATCTTCCGAGACCAGGTTAGTCGCATATTGTTGCGTTAACTCACGTCCTTCTAGAAGTGACGTCATCATGCGCATCGTGCATATGTTCACTTGTTGCAGTTTTGTCCGGTTTCATTTGAACATGCTGCGTAGTTGTATCGAAAACATGACATCTTTGTCAGTATTTACACAGTAAAGCAAACATTTCGTGTTCATATTTTCCTAAACTGGGACATCAATGTTAACATAGTCAAATGTCTTTTATCTTCACCAAACCTATGATACCTATGTCAATATTATCAAAGCTATATCGATAGTTTCCAATATAGTTTGATCTAAATCATGACATCCCTGTCAGTATTAACATAATGAAGCCGCATTTCCTTTTTTGTTTTACGTAAGACTCGACATCCATGTCAGTATAAAAATAATTAGATCGCATTTCCCTTTGAGATTTACTTAGATCATGGGATTTATATCATTAGTAATGTTGTCTTACAACTATATTTAGTTTGGCTTTTATGAGACTAGGATATATGTGTCAGTATTAACTAACTCGTACACAAATATTATGGTTTTATTCAACCCGCAGTTTTGTGATTGTAGACATATATTATTTTTAACGCTTTATTTATTTTGAAATACACATTGAAACAAAAATTTTGTGAAAGCAATTTACAAAAGGCTACAGTTTTGTAGCTTTATATATCTAATATTTTTAAAACTTTATTTATTTTGAAATATGCATTGAAACCAAAAATAGTAATACTAATTTACGAAAATCACCCAGATCACGTGGTAGGCCCTAGACATTACCACAACAAATTAAGAAAACATCAATTTTCTAATCGGCAAGCGTTTCACGTATATAATTATTTATGCGTATTATCTTTATTTACTTTCCTTCTTCTCTCTACTTGAGGAATTCAAGGGGAAAGCGAGCGACTCACTATTGCCTGCGTTCTATCATACAGTATTATGGTAGGTGTTCCTGGAGTAGAATTGTCGAGAACTGCAATCTGTACAAGTGTTTATCAACCTTCTATCTTAAAGGAGTTTTACAATATGTCAGTAAAACGAATATTAATGCGTCAGTGTGGTGGCCAAAAGAAGCGTTTCAAATACTCCTCAAAGTATCTCTGACACGCTTCCGCATCGATGTACACGCATGGGAATGTCTCGCACAGGATCACAAGGCATGGCGTAGAACACAATCAGTGGCACCTCCATTGCTGAGGAGCGTCGAATCTCCGAAGCACAGTAAAAACGCACTTTGCATAAAGACAAAACAACTGACATTCACATGTCCAACTCTGACATTAAATGCTACGTATGTGGAAGGATTTTCCGTTCCAGAATTGGACTATACAGCCACCTCCGAACTCACTGGTCAGGTGCAGCACAACTGTTCGGACTGCTATTGTTATCATCGCTTGCGATGGACAGCTATTATTATTTTTATTAAAACGAATATTAATGCTGCAACGAAGTTGTGTGCATATATTCTTATAATCTCACATATGTTGCTGTCTTATTACTATGTATATTCACACAGTATCTATATAAGATAGACTGTTAACCGCACTAACTGTAAATAACTGGTAAAGGAAAACCATTTCCCGAATACCCAGTTAGATGTATTGAGAGAGATAACCAAACAACTTAAATATGCAAGCACGTCTTGATATAATCAAACAGAGCCTGACTGACGTTGAAAGCGGGGTGTCTCTACTCCCCATCCCTTTCCCCAAAAAGAAGAAAAAAATAATCTTTACTATTGATTAAATGAGTTACTGAGTTAATTAATGTAAGTTGGACAATGTCCTAAGAACAGTGGTTGTTCTGTATCAGTATAATAATAATTCGTCCATCGTCGTCGATGAGGACCACCAATATCATCATGTCATACATAATACAACCTTTAGTGTGCGTGCGGGCTCATGACTGATCAAGCCAATTGGAGCCTTGAAAAGTTTGTGACACGACTGGCAAACGTAGTCAGCAGTTGTCTCTGATATGTTCTGTGCTCTAGACGTCCTGATTGCACAACCCTCGCTGAGTTAATAAACACTGTAACAGTATATGACTGCATGAACGTAAAGAAGTTTTAATAAAATCGTTACACATTATAAGAGCTTCAACGACCAGGATATGCAAGCTTTCATCAGCAAATGCGATAGTTTAATTTATTTTGCTTTTTAATGAGAGAAAATTTGCATGGGCAAATTCAGAATCAAATCTTGATACTTCAAGTGAAATAACCCACAAGACGCCGTTTGGGTTTCAGCTTACATTGTATTTATGTTAAGCTGAAGTATTCGTCTAATTTAATGCTATCTTCGTCCAATAATTACCTTAACAGTGTTTTATGATCTCGAGAAAATACATTTCGGTCGTACATTACAAATGTAAAATTTTCCCTCCAGTAATTCTTCAGATACGGTGTATGTGACATGCAATAGCATCTTGGACACAATAGCGATATACTCGCATGTCTCTGTCGCACACTTCCTAAAAGAAGCTGCTGCACGTACAGATTGCAGGAAGAGAGTCAGACAGATCGGAAATCAATTTTGAATTGAATATGAAAATTGAGAAGGGGTAGACTGTAATTCTTTATAAAAAGAAAAGGTTATAACTAAACGTGATTTCCACTGGAAGCCAATTGAGAATAGATAACGAAGATAGGGTAAATCTAAAATAATAAATCGGAAGAGCACGTGGAGGTAAATGCGAACTAATGTGTAGGACACCGACTGAATAAAATATGTTAAGTCCGACATTGACCATGAAAAACACAAGGTCAGGTTCTAATTTCCAGTGGGAACGAAAGGTGTAACAGATAACTTGCTCTAAGAGGCTGTAGCAAGACTCGGTCATCCATTGTGCTAGCAGCCGTCTTTGTGATTCAATGAAACCCAATGGTTATCTACAAGACCAAAGAGGTAAATATCAGGTGACTTTGGCCGTGAATGTGTGTGACAATAGATGAACATCACTAGAAAACACTGTTAACAAGTTCAATGTTGTTTGTCTTTACACAGTGCGCGCACGCGCATGCGCTTGTGTGTGTGTGTGTGTGTATGTATGTGTGTGTGTGTGTGTGTGTGTGTGTGTGTGTGCACGCGCGTGGGCATGTAGGATCGTTTCTATTCACAATAGGCACACTTAGAAAGGAACAATTGTAGATAAGAAATGTCTTCGAAATGTATTCTTGGTAAGACATGTACAGATCGAATGCTGGTAGAATAAATGGCATATGGTGTTGTGTGCGTGTGTGCATGTCTGTGTATGTGTGTGTGTGTGTGTGTGTGAGAGAGAGAGAGAGAGAGAGAGAGAGAGAGAGAGGGAGAGAGAGACAGACAGACAGAGAGAGAAATAACATGCACTACATTTGAACATAAAAGCACGTTATGAAAAATCTCAAGTTAACATATAATTGTATTACGATAAAGAAATGTGTAGGTCAGTTTTGATCGTTCAATGTCAGCCTTTGGAATAAACAGATGTCTAATAGCAGCGAGTAACTGACGAAATATCCAATGCCATTATATTTGGGATAAACCTTAGGTTATATAGACATTTGCCGCGTAGTGTTGGAAATAACCACCACACTTTTGAGATGAAAACAATAGTGCGACACGGATGCGCCTTTTCAACTATTCTCTTTGTAATTCTTATTGATTGGGCGATACGAAGGGCTGAAGGGTAATCAGTTCAGTTCATTCTGTGATCGCTTCAGATCGCTGGGCACCCCTGCTGACACATCCACAATCCTCTACCAGTCCTCTCTGTCTGTGATTACTATCTGTCCCTCCTTGGGTCGTAGGTTAGTACAATCATGGACATTGTCTTCGCATCGTTTTCTTGGACGTACCCGCTTTCGCTTGCCTTGTGCTGTGCCATGTATCATTGTAATTGTAAGGCCATTGGACCTTGAGACGTAGTCATACCAAGTCTGCCTTTGCTTTTTGATCTTCGTGAGGTCCACTTGCATTCTTTATTCTTCGTTTTACTAATTATTTGTGATACTGTCTTCCAGGGTGACATTTAGGATCTTCTAAAACATTTCATCTCCATGGCCTGGATTCCTCTCTGGAGGTCTACGGAGTAGTCCATGTTTCACAGGCGTAGAGGAAAATTGAAAGAACCATTAAGCGCATTAGTCTGACCTTTTTGGCGAGAAAGAGTCGTTTATCTTTCTATATAGGTTTAAATGTGCAAGCGCTACTGATGTATGTGATATTCTGGCCAGGATCTCTGGTTTTGATCCCTCAGCACTGTTCGTTGAGCCAATATACTTGAAGCGGTTCACTGTTTCAAGCTCCTATCCATTTGCATTTATCACAACGTTAGTTCCTTTAGTATTGTTGGTCATCAACTTTCTTTTTTATCTGCGTTTATTTCCATGCCATAGCTCTGCGCTGATACATCCAGTCTTCGGATCAATTCCCGAAATTATGTCTCTCACACCCCTTTCAGCCCGCCGATGTCATCCGCAAGGCGTAAGTTGGTAATCCTTTTATCCCACATCCTGGCCGTGCCAACATGATCTTCAAGGGCATCAATCATAATTTTGTTATAGGAATATGTTGAAGAGTGTCGGGAAGAGTATGCATCCTTGTCTTACGCCGACGTTTGTGCGGAACCATTCACCCATTTCCCCATTCGCATGGACTGCACATTTTGTCTTATCATAGATATTCTCAATAACTCTCACGTCTCTCTGTTAATGTTATTTATCTTCATTGCCTCCCATAGAGCGCCACGCCAGACTCTACCAAACGCCTTTTTAAAGTTACCAAACACATGGCATAGGTGTTGTTGATGTTCCAAGTACGACTCGTTTAGTTTTCGTAGATTGAAGATCTGCTCGGTGGTGATACTTCCGGTTACAAAAAAAAATTGTTCTTTGGCTATGATCTTCACAGTTTGAGGTTTCAGTCTGCTGATAATTATTATGTGCACGATTTTGCTAATGATGCTGATTGTTTTATAGTTTTTTGCTTGGCTTGGCTCCGTTCGTTCTCAATCTCCCACTACCAAACCCTGAAAGGGCTTAAATAGCAGAATGTAGTCCTATAGTTTTGACAAAGCTTTTATGTTCCTAAGCTAAGGTATCGGCAAGACCAGCGATTTTGACGAAATAGCCTGCCATTTTCCTGTCTGCCAAATTTTATTGCAGATGTATGTGAGGATGTCAATTATTGGTTCCCCATCCTTCTGCATGAGCTCTGTCGTGATATTATCAGCTTTAACAGTTGTCCCCTTCTTCAGCGATTTACCACGAAGCAGCCTCCTCTTCTTTAGTTATCGGTTGGTTTTCACACGAGGTAAGAGGGCGATTGCTTTTTCTGGCTCACTTCGGCACTCTTGATTGTATAGTTCCTAACAGTGTTTTGTCGAATGTGTCAATATTGTGGCATTTACCTATCTTATCCTATATTGTTGTATTGCGACCTTGTAAGTCTTACTATATCTTTAACAATATTGTATGCCCGTTTAGCCTCTTTTCTGCCCAATATTTGCTCAATTTGCATAGTCAAAAAAGATTATATATTGTTTCAGAAAAGATTTAGATCAGGATTAACATCGCTCGGACAAGAAGCTTCACATGAGTAGATATAGGAAGCGACCATGACTAACTGATTACTATCCGTCTTCGCTTAAGGAAAGTCTCGAGCAAGGAAACACGTAGAGTAAGATTCGTCCTTGACAAATGAAACCCCCGGAAATAATAGAAGCTTTCTGTGCCATAATAGGAGAACGATTTGCACCACTTGCTGTCCTACGGGAAGACCCAGATAGTGATATGGTAACATACACTTTCAATACAGCAATAATAATCGCATCAACAGAGATTCTAGGAAAGCAACATACAAAAATGCAGCCCTGGATTATAAAGGAAACATTTATCAGTGCAATAAGAGAAGGGAAATGAAGAGCTGAAAGACACCCCGAAAGGGTCCAATAGACATAGGTTGACAAATGGAGAAATACGGTTCAAGATGAGTAAGGCGAACGAGGCGTGGATCTTTGAGGTAAGAAGAGTAATACGATAACTTTTTTTACACTTGAAGAACTTGAATACGCAGATGGCATTGCATTATATACACAATTACACCAATACATTCAAGAGAAAATAGAGAGGGGGGAGGGAGGGAAGAGAGAGAGAGAGAGAGAGAGAGAGAGAGAGAGAGAGTGATAGAGAGAGAGAGAGAGAGAGAGAGCAAGTGAGACTGAAATGCAAGACAACAAGTAAATACACTGAATTTAATGAAATCCCACATCGATTAATTAGAAAAAAATAATTAGCAAAAACGAACATATTTACAAAACTGTTGAAGTACAATTGCGTCAGAAGATTGAGCAGGCTTAAGATATCAAAGGCAGTATAAATAAAGCCAGAATAATGGTTGTGCTAGATCAAACAAACTTCGGAAGTCTAGGCAGTACAGCACAAACACCTAACTAGGATTAAGCAAGAGTTATGTACTTTCTGTGCATCTGTATGGTGTAGAGCAGGCATGTGCAGCTTCATCAAGAGCGTCGGCTGGAAAGCGAATTTAAAATATATTTAAGGACCATACCATTTGATGCCATTTTAAAATGGCATTTAATTAGTAAACAAATCTTTATTTGTTGCAATATTTTAAAATGTAATTTAAATCACATCATAAGTATAAAAAAACGTACGAGTAAATTAATAGTAAAAAACACATTTCATGAGGGCTTTATTCAGATATTAACAGTAATGCATACATTTCATGAGCACTTCATTCAGCTATTAATTATTTCATGATTATTTTGATGAAAACTTATTTTGTTAAAGTTTGCTTTAAGAAATACATTTATTTACGCGTAAGGCAGATTAAGTCGCATTAAATGGAAGATTTGGAACTTCCTGTCTCTTACAAGACGGTCAATATTCGGGACAGTAACTGAAAAAGCAACACGCAAGATGTTTCCTAGACGTAAATCCGTTATTCCCTTGCTCGTTTTAGATTTTACGAACTTTCTCTTCTTTTTTCTTCTTTTGTCTCTCACTTTCTACTGCGTTGCAGCTCAGTGTCGTGGTATGCATTTGTCTTTTGCCTCTATCGAACGTTACAAACATTCTTCACAAAATAATTGCTCACAGTTGTAAATATAATTAAATCTAAGCTGCAGCGGCATTAAAGGTCAAACATCGATAATAACATATAAAGGTAATTGATCAGTGACCGCGTCAAGACAAACACATAGCAGCACCGACGTTACGGGCACAATACCTTCATCAGGGACACAGAAGCGACGATTATACAACTAACAAATCACTACACAATATCATTCGTCAGGGTGAAACTACAAGGTTTAAGTTGACAACCATAGGTTAAACCAGACAAGACAGTGCGATACAGTATGCCATTAGTCCACTCTATTGTAAAACTGGCATGTTGTGTCTCACACTGTCCTGCCTACTTACAGATATAGCTGCTAACTTCAACTGCTCATTTTCCATCATGTCTTTCTTTTTGTTGTGTTTTGTAAGTTGTTTTTGTTCGTTCCTGATGAAGACCTTGTGGCAGTAACGTAGGGGTCGTTTTGTTTGTGTCCTGGTGAATACACTGGGCTATTATCTAAACATGTATATATACTCTCACAGTCGTGTATCTAAATAGCATTATTTTCTTCTCAGCAAACGATGTGAGTTTATGATTCATACCATCTATGACTTATTTATTATGTCCTTGTTTTTTTGTTTTCAGATCTCAGTTCTTGTGCCCTTAAATTATTTGTATTTGCAAAGAAGTTTGAACATGTTCCCTGTCATGATAAAACGTAAAAGGAAGTTTAAAATGTGCTGTTTGTACTAGAAATGCATAGAAGAGTGTGTTTAATTCCTCATTCAAAGACTTCAACTCGTCGACAAATGAGTCGCAATCAATGTCTAAATTTGCGCTATGGTAGCGTGAGAAAATGATAAGTATTGCCTATCCATAGCTGACTTTCCTAAAGTCGATTTTATTCTGACATGACATAATGTGTGAAAGCAGCTCGCGAACCAACTGTTCTTGAGTTTGAAGCGTTCGTTAGATGAGTTGCAAGATCTACAAGAAATTCCGTATCACACATTCAGCTTTTTTTTAAAAACTCCCACAGGTTATCCTTTTATGTTCATGAAAACATATTCATCATCTTCCAAATCATAAACGAGCGACAGCATCACCCTCTTACTTAGACAACTCACTTCACAGTATAGAGGTCTTCATTCACCACCACTAGTTAAGTTATGCTACTTTATTCATTTAAATGACTAATGTGTATTTCTATATATAATATATTCCATACAAACACCTGATAATTTAAAGATTGCTATACATTAAAGCATGACTGCAAGTTTAAGTAGCCTTTTATAGTGCTATTATATTATATTCAAGTTCACATCAACAGATTTAAATTCTGGCATAGAACACGTAAGTAGTTTTTGAAAGCATCATTCTATTTCATGTGTGAGAACATTGCTTAGTGTGTACTTATCCAGCAATGTTGTCTGTGTTCTTTTTATTTGATCCACATGTTCAAGGCTGCTAATGGGATGCCAATGACTGTACTATTATAAGAGGAGAGGAGACTAATGTATGGTTGGGCGAAACATACTGATCGAGCAATGTTAGTCAGGGTTAGATGAAGAATGCTGACCAAGACTCTCATCCCACATCAACGCAGTGCTCACTGGAAACAGACTGTTTTCATGGCAGTCTGACTAACGATGTAGGTAATCGACGTGATCCCCGTAGTAGTGAGTGACACGCATTTGAAGCCAAGAATAGCACAACCGCATTGTATGATCCCGGTTCACCTTCATCAGCACGGTGGGAATGTGACGAAAGTTACTTCAATCTATCACTTAACGCACTTTTCAGTGCACACAAAAATGTAAACCTACTCTGTGTGAGAATAGATCAACAACGACAATAACTACAATATTATTTGTTATATGTATTATTTCAGAACATTTGAGATGGACGAAAGTTCATGCCCTTTGTGCCTCTGACTCTTTGTAAAGCATTGAATATTCATTTTGACTTGATGTTACAGATTTGTATTCTCATGATTCACTTACTCGATCAAGTAATGTCATTTGACTACCACGCAAATTGAAAGGTTAAAACCAATGAAAGGAGCAGTTTATAACTTCACAATAAAGCACTTCGGTTTGCAATTACGCACTTTTATTTATTATAACAAATTTAGCTAATTATGGGGTGTTTTTTTAATCAAATTAGCTCAGACATTTGAGCGTTAAATTAACTGCGATTGACTGTATTTGTGTATATTACTTACATATAATAAATATATATTTATATATATATATAGAGAGAGAGAGACAGTGCGGGCTAGTCTTGGGACGATGAGAGTTTATCGGATGTCTCGAGTAACTAGCATCTGCGAGCAACGACTCCACTGCCTTGTGGAAACCTCGGGAGAGGATATGGCTAAGGGAGTACACCCAGACATAAAATCCGGAGTGTTAGCACTTAAAGCGGATGGTTTCAAAATCTCCAACTCATTCCGGCATCTCCTGCAGCTGAGCTGATGCCAAATTGTCATGCTTTGCATTCCTTTGGATTACACCAGCGAGGTCGGGGGGGGGGGGGGGGGCGGGGAGGGATCCTTCAGTTTGGGCAGCCCAGGGTTTCCATGTACATAGTCCAAGCTTGCGCTCTTTCAATGGATTTTTAACGTGCTCGACACTGAAAACGGGAATCCGATCTTACTACCCAGAGATCAGGCACATTTCTACCAGAAGATCCACATGAAAAAATCCCTGTCTCCGCCGTATGATACCAACATACATATAGACACATATATACAGGTATCGACCTTTAAATTAGAGTTCAGTACAGCAAGTAGATGAAGTAAACTAATTTGTGTCTACCGGAGCTGGTCACTTCTCTGGCAAGTGTTGGTTTAACTTTAAATGTAAACTTTAGAAGGAAATACGTGCTAAAGACGCCAGCGTAAATCTACTTACTACACGCACTAGAGTATTACCAAACCAAATAGTCTTATAATATTGTCAATGCCACAATCTTGAGACATTGTTCTGAAATATAGCATCATATGGTAGTAGTAGTAGTGTAGTAGTAGCAGCAGCAACAGCAGTAGTTGTGGTAGTAATAGTAATAGCAGCAACAGCAGTAGTAGACGTAGTAGTAGCAGCAGTAGTAGTTGTAGTAGCAGCAAAGTAGCAGTGGTTGTAGTAGTAGTGGTAGCAGCAGCAGTAATATTATTAGTAGTAGTTGTAGTAGTAGCTGTAGTAGTAGTAGCACTCGTAGTTGTAGTAGTAGTAGTAGTAGTAGTAGCAATAGTAGCAGTAGTAGTAGTTGGATTTGTAGTAGTAGTAATAGTAATCGTTGTCATAGTAGAAGTAGTTGTAGAAGCAGCAGCAGTAGTAGTAGCTGTTGTAGTAGTAGTTGTAGCAGTAGTAGAACGAGTAGTAGCTGAATGTGTAGTAGTAGTAGTAGCACTAGCAGTAGTCGTAGTAGTAATCGTAGTAGTAGTAGTAGTATTAATAGTAGTGGCGAAAGTTGCCCATCGCAGCTAAGATGGCGACATCTTCATACTCGTGCTGCAAGGTGTGATCTTCTGTGACTATAAAGCCTAATTCTACCATGGCAGACTCTGGCCTCAATTGAGACAACCATATAAGTCGGCTAACGAACCGTCGCATTTTCTATTCTTTCGGGTGGCTCTGTTTCTCTGCGCTTCGGCAATGATGTTTGGCTCTTCGATCTGAGCACTGTGTGAGATGCTAACGCTCCAAATTGAACAGCTCCGCGTAAGCATCTTCCAAGAGGTGCAATCAAAGTTGAAGCTTTTTCCGAGAAAAGAAATCCCCCCCCCCCCATCATCCCCCCACCACCACCCTCCTCCCCCACCCGATGAGCGTCTGTCAGTTTTGAGCTTAACGTATACCAGCAAGCCCTCATCTGACATGCGGACAATATGTCCCGTCAGTTGTAACTGGGCATTTAAAAGAATCGGATGGATGCTCATCATGTTTGATTTGTTAAGAATTTCAGAGTTGGGTAATCTGTCCTGCCAATTGATCCTGCGCAGACAGCGCACGTGGAAACGATGTAACTGTCCGACATGTCTGTCTATACACTGTCCTAATAATAGTTGCATGATTAAACTAAACAGATTTTGGTGTCGTCATGCAAACCACTATTAGCGTTTATCTGATTACCCATCAACCCCCTGAACGTTAATAATAAATACAGATCAAAGAGTTGTTCAAGATATGCAAACGTTTCTAACATTTCATTGCATAATAGTGTGTTCCTTCTGCCGCGAAATCGTAGCTCGCTTATATCAGCTGACAACGATGTACACCGGCTGATTACGGGAGTGTGAATGTGTGCACATAGTCAAGCCGTCCTTCATACAGGATGGATGTCTGATTATCCGTTCGGGTGCTGCACACAAGTTGTCTTTGTCAGTAAATAGTGTGAGTTGCTTAGCAGGTTTCTGACGTTTGGTATATGTGTGTTCTAAGTGCTTGTTAAACACGTATCGTTCTGACACTGACACTACATTTTTATTCTGGTTGTAGCTCGTCAGTATATTCTCATTAGTCAGTCGTATAAAACGTGCTCTCAACGACAGATAAACATCAACAGAAGAGACACTATAAAATATTTTTTTAAAACACCACTATTATCGATATTGCTCTCTTTATGATAGTTTATCCATGTTCCGAAACTTCCAAACAAGCTAGTATAGTCGTTACAGTAAAATTGTGTAGTAATGGTGGTAGTAGTAGTAACACTTCAACTAGGATTTTTTTTCTTCAAAACTCAACAGCCATTCTCATCAAAACTTGACTTTAAACATTAACGTTAAACACATCAGAACTTCACTGAAAATACATCTTAATGATAAAAAACAGTCAAATATTTAACAATTGTAAACTACAGAATAGTACCAATAATGTGATAGAGGCAGATTAACAATTTTGCTTTTGTGAAACCAAATCTGCCTGTTTGTTTCTGTACCAATTACTTTTGGTGTGACGAGAGGAGCTGACTTTTACTTCTTATTGGCCACTTGTGTTACGTGTCGGTTGTCACGCTCGTGTTGTTGTCTGAGTTATGTTACTCTATATATCCATCTTCCTTGTGAGCTTCCTCTTTCCTTGTACCTATATCTTTTATTGCTAAATACATATAGTGGTATTTAATATAAGACCGATTCTCACAAGAAGGCAGAATCATGATATTTCTTGTCTTAATTGTTTTTTAAACACAATATCACATCTTCTCATCCAATCTCTCTGGTCACATTAATGACTTTTCTCAGACATTTCAAATCGTTTGATACAATAATCACATAGTAGTCAACTTAAAAATAAAGTAATGCACAAACTGAAACAGCGTAGATGAGTGAATTATAGTAAACTCAAATAATAAAACAACATAACACACTGGTTTGACAACGTTATTGCAAATTCTAAGACAACAAGACGAACACTTTCTTCGGTGTGTTAGAGATGTGTTTCAACTTCAATTCACATTTACTCAAGTACTTGATATTGTTATTACTTACATATACCTTGTATTATCTCAACTGGTTTTGATAACTGGTTCTCATGTGAATGTACCTTTCTTAGTAGATGGCTACTCTACTATTTTAGCTGGCGTAAAAGATGGCGAAAAATAGGTTCATTGACGAATACTAATCACTCAATTTACGTAGCGAATATACTAAAACGACATGTTTTCTGTGACATTTGAGCTGACGAGTCGTATGCGAAACAGCCGGTTGTATCACATTGCACATACTTGTTGGTCAACGCAGTGTATAGTCCCTTATCTTAGTTTTTTGTGAATAGCTTGGTCTAAAATATAAATAGTTTCAATTTATTGGAACGTCGATGTTGCTATGTTAACAAACAAACTTTCTGTCATCCTATAGTCTACAGCATACGCTTAAGGTCCCTTTACTTTCCGACCCCCACTAATCTTGATGTAGTTTCTTCGAAAAGATGAACCTCTGTTGGAAACATGTATGGCCTCTTCTTCTGCTAGGTTATCGTCAGTTAATCTCGTTATAGACGCCGACACGTGATCAGTTCGAGAATATTATGGGTAAAGCATCCTGTCAGGTGTAAACATTTTACCAACACGAAAGAACTCATTTGGTTGTGTAAGTGTATCGCCAATGTATGGTCTTTCTTTTGGTGAATCAATATCCGCAAACCTAGATCCGAATCTGCTGAAGTCATTTCCGGCTCTATATCCAGATTTTCCTGTGCTTTCAAAATCGAACAACGGGTGATATACCTCTGATGACTTGCCGATTCTGACAAAACTGGACGCTCGCTTGAATTGGTCTCTGTCATTGTCATTGGACTTGCCAATTCTGACAAAACTGGACGCTCGCTTGAATTGGTCTCTGTCATTGTCATTCGACTTGCCAATTCTGACAAAACTGGACGCTCGCTTGAATTGGTCTCTGTCATTGTCATCCGACTTGCCAATTCTGACAAAACTAGATACTCGCTTGAATTGGTCTCTGTCACTGTTATCCGACTTGCCAATTCTGACAAAACTAGACCCTCGCTTGAATTGGTCTCTGTCATTGTCACCCGACTTGCCGATTCTTACAAAACTGGACGTTCGCTTGAATTGGTCTCTGTCATTGTCATTCGACTTTCCAATTCTGACAAAATTGGACGATCTCTTGAGTGAGTCTATGTCACTGTCATAAGACTTGCCAATTCTGACAAAACTGGACGCTCGTTTGAGAAAGTCTCTGTCATTGTCACCCGACTTGCCAATTCTGACAAAACTGGATGCTCGTTTGAGCAAGTCTCTGTCATTGTCACCCGACTTGCCAATTCTGACAAAACTGGACGCTCGTTTGAGCAAGTCTCTGTCATTGTCATCCGACTTTCCAATTCTGACAAAACTGGACGATCGCTTGAACAGGTCTCTGTCATTTTCATCCGACTTGCCAATTCTGACAAAACTGGACGTTCGCTTGAACAGGTCTCTGTCATTTTCATCCGACTTGCCAATTCGGACAAAACTGGACTCTCTCTTTAGTAAGTCTCTGTCAACGTCATCAGATTTACCAATTCTCACAAAACTGGACTCTCTCTTTAGTAAGTCTCTGTCAACGTCATCAGATTTACCAATTCTCACAAAACTGGACTCTCTCTTTAGTAAGTCTCTGTCATCGTCATCGGATTTACCAATTCTCATAAAACTGTGGTCTCTGTTCTGTAAGTCTCTGTCAATGACATCAGATTTGCCAATTCTGACAAAACTGGATGCTCGTTTAATCTGGTTTCTGCCATTGTCATCTGATTTTCCATTTCTGACAAAACTGATCATCCGTTTTAGCAATTCTCGTTCACTGACAAATGACTTGCCAATTCTCACAAAACTGGATCCGCGCTTCAGTAGATTTCTTTCCATGTCAACAGTTTTGCCAATTCTGACAAAACTGGAAGCTCTCTTGTCAGAATTTTCGGGTAATTCATCTATGCTATCTTCTGATTTTTGAAATAAACTGGAAAGCGGATGTTTGTATAAGTTCCCAAATTTATACAGACCGTCGTCGATGTCAGTGTTTGAGATTATCTTGCCTGTAGCAACACAATTCGTATTCGTCACTGTCAAAACTGCAATACAGAGGATAACACGTTTTGCTTGCATCTTTAGTCAAATTCTCCTGGCTGTATCTGAAATGAAAGAAAGTTACACAGACACGTTAATACATTTTTTTTTTTTAACAATGCATTTATCTAAACCGTAGTTTTATAAATTGAGCATAACAGTGTGGTAGTCACTGACATGGAACTCTATGAAACAGTAAAGAAGGAGTTCATATATGACTTCACACACAAAAGGACATAGGAAACATCTTAAAGAAAAACGAAGACATAGCAGACTCATAACATGAGAGAGATCTATAAATGATGCAAATATTAAGATTGCAAAGATTGCTATTTTCATAAGATGCAAAACATATGCATACTAAAGAACAAAAGTGAAAGTTGAATTATAAGCTACGAAATTAAACCATGTTTGTCTACGAGGTAAAGACTTCACCGCAAAAAAGAGACGTCTTCGGGAATTGGACTCATTGATCACAAATTGGGCCACCCTTTCTCACGCTCAGCCTACACATTTGGAGTGACAGATGTCAGAATCTAATACATTCTTAATTTCATATAAAGAAGCATAGGTTATACATAGTTCATAAGAAATCATTATACAGCAACTGCAGAAATGAAATAAGTTAAGAAATTTTAGAACTATATATAAGTAGCCTTTGACTATGATCAATTTGACATACAATTTTTAATGAATCATTGATAGTTTATCTTTGTACGTATGTAGTATGTTAAGTCTTATATTGTCCTGTATCTGAGGTTAGCCCATTTATGCAGAAATTCTTTTCCTTTCTTTACCAATCTCTAGTTGTACTCCAATAGTTTAAACAACCTAAAGACTTCCCAAAGACATTTGGGATGAAGTGTATGCAGTATGAATTCTCAACTTTTGTAACGTGGATGTCCAGTTGCCTTCCCTCATGTCTAGACAGCATGTACTTTGGCTGGGGGGGGGGGGGGGGGGCGGCTGTTCTTATTAATAGTACACTAGCGCATGACGTTACTGAGAAATGTCATCATGTAGCATGTCCTTTATAGAACTTTGCTCCCATTACAGTCTGTCTGAAAGAAATTCGTTCCCTTGCCAAAACTCCGGCCTCCGTCACAGTCATGCTCAGGCATTCCTGAATATCTTTGTACCATCGTCTTCTTGATCTACCTTTGCCTCTTTTGCCTGGCACCATACCTTTCATCACTGTTCTCCTATGGCCGTTGTGTCTATTGATGTGACCAAAATATTTACATTTACTCGACAAAATGAAATTGATAAACCAGTTCTCCTCTTTGTTCAACTCTTGTCGAATGTCTATATTTGTCTTGTTCTCTGTCCATGGTATTCTGAGGATCTTTCTGTAGCATTTTGACTCGAATACTTATATATTTGGCCTAGAAGTTTTGATAATCGTCCATGATTCGCAGCCATAATCTGCCATAGGAAAAACATAGGCTCTCAAGACTTTCACTTGTGTCGTTTTTTTGGTTCTCTGCCATACATTTTTCAGGCTGTCCAATCTCTGCATTGCTATGACTATTCTTCTTCTGATTCTTTCGAGCAGTCGCCATTTTTATAAATTCTGAGCCCAGATATTCAAAATGCGTGACCTGCTCTATTTTCTCACCACTTGCTGTAAATGTATGCTGACATTGTGTTTTGTCGGTGGTCATTATCTTTGTTTTGTTTATGTTTATAAACAGGGTTTGATCTTTACTGTGTCCATTTTCGGCTGAAATTAGCTGCTCTAGCCCTTCTGCACTTTTTTGATAGTAACACTGTGCCATCTGCGTATCGTAACCCTGGAATCTCGTAACCGCCAATCGTAAATGTATCAAAGCTTTCTATGTTCTCGTCTTCTCTAATATTTCTTAAAATACATTCAGCATATATGTTGTATAGATAAGATGAGAAGATACTTAGTCTCGTTTGTACTGCAAACCTATCTGGTGTTTACCCAGAGGCTCGTTGATCTTGGTATAATCATTAATGTTTCAATGAGATGGATAATATGCACAGAAAACAGCATTTCCTTTACGATGTTCCACAGATTTAAGATTTTTATGTTTTACCATATCGAAAACCTTTGTGTAATCAATGAAACACGTGTACAGGTCTACATTAACCTCTTTACATTGTTCGTAGATATTTCTCATATTGAATATGGAATATGTGGTCCCTCTGTCTTTCCTTAAACTTGCTTTGACTTCGTGAATTTCAAATTCAAACCTTTTCTCTTTTCTTCATAATAGGATCCGCAAGAGTATCTTGCTAGAGTGGCTGATTAGCGCAATAATTCGAAAGTTTGTGAACAGCTTTAGATTGCCTTTTTTTCCGAAGGGGAATATAAATTGATTTCTTCCTTGCTTCTGGCTACTCTGCGCTGCGCCATATCCCCTAACACAGTTTGTCATAAACTCGAGCACTGACCTTCCCTCCTGCTTGTATTACGGGGCGTGATACAATGAAACTGGACCAAACTGCAACAAGTGAAAGTGAACATACATTCGATGCGTATGATGAAGTCATTTCTGGTATAAATAGCACATACCAACCGTAAAGTTTGCAAAATTTAATTATCCTCCGACTCATGGTATCCTCAGCAGACCGTTGAAAACATGGCAGGTGTGATACGGAATCCGTCCATAGTTGATCAATGAGCAGTGATTCGGTTTCTAACAACTGACAGATGTAGACCAGTTGAAATTCATCGCAGAATGCAGGCAGTTTGTGATGACAAAAGTGTGTCAAAGACAACAGTAAAGAACTGGACAACGATGTTTAAAGAGGGGGGACGCGAGTTAACGTAACAATATGCGTCTGACCTGGTCTCCGAAGATATTTCGTTTACTCAGGTCCTTCTTTAAATATTTAAATTATCTTTATAACTATTGTTGGCTACTATTGTCGTTTTTGTTGTCATAGAAACATCAACGTTATAAGAAACATGATAACATTCTAGACCAGCGTTTCTCAACATAGATTCTGCGGACATCCAGTGTTCCACAAAAGGTATCAAGGTGTTCTGCGAGAGATTCGACATTAATTAAATAAAGGTGGGTTTTACAAGAAAGAATATGCCCACTTTAAGCTGCAGATACAATGATCTTATATGGAAGAGTTGCCCTGGACTTTAACATTGTCCCTACATGATAAAACGATTAAGAAACTCTGCTCTAGACATACACTTGTCCTTGTTCCGATGCTTATCACACTCTTGTGTATACTACATTAGCATTCTCCTTCAATTATTTAAACCTTTAATTAAAATTAAATTATTTAAAATTATTCCAAACGCCGCGCAGAATGATCTCTGTATTCATTACCGTTGAACTGCTTCAAGCCAATGAGTGACAGCGATGTTAGAACAATGCTTCTTCCACTAAGCTATCTCTCGTTCATAGTTTCATTTGGCAGGCTTGAAATCAGTACCGGACATACTGTTAAGAAAGGCAAGGCTGTGAACAATGGGATATGGTAAACACCATACGAAAAGACGAGACCTCGTACAATGTAGTATTATATAACACTTCATCTGAGATGACAGTGTATACTATGTGAAAATGGTAAACTTTGATTTAAACCCTTACCCAATTATTGAAATTCATTAGTTTGAACTGCTGGGAGATACATATAAGCGAAAGGTAGACGACCAGTCATGCAGATTTTAAAGAGACCACAACGCGGACATGTGAAAATGCGACCAAATTGTGAAATTAAGGAACAAATGGCACACAACGTTAACAAAAAGAGCATAAATCATTATCAAAGAACTACAATCTCCCTAGTGGCCAAATGCTTAACAACCAGGGGAGGAAACCGATCAGAAACCCATCAGGTTATTTAAGGATCAGAATAAAGTGTAATTTAGACATGATTCTACTAATTAAGTTCTGTTGTGGGAGGCTGTGAGAGACAAATAGAAATACTGTGGGTGTGGTCTTTTGTTTTTAGATAGAAATTGGAGTTTTTCTTTCTTGTTTAATGTGAGCTAATGAGAAAAGGAAGGAGAGTACAGACAGAAAGTGATAGTTGAGATGGTAGATGCATAGTGGGTTAATCAATTATACAAGTGTGAGCGAGATGATATAAAGGCAGAGCGGGAGGAAAAGCGAATACGAGTAGACAGTGGAGCAGGTAATAAATACAGAATAGTATTGTATGTGCAAATTAAAGACGTGTGAGGGAAATTACTTAAATTGAGAGAGAGGGCGAGTCAGGTAGAAAAAGAGTGGCAGAGAGACATTAGTCATTTGTCATACGATGACGCTGTAAGCAATAAGTAAAGCCATACAGTTTATGGGTTATCCATTTAGTTATTGTTGTATTTAAATTTAAATACGTGTGTAGAAAAACTACCAACAGCTAAAAACTGAATGCAGACATCACTAGACACTGTTGGGAAGTGGATTACAGATTGGGGATTGCAGATTAACATCTAAAAGACAGTTATAACATGCTTCTCTCTGCCCGACACCAAGGAAGAGAGAAAACGGAATCTAAATGGCAAAGAGCCTGTACAAGAAAATACCCCTGTGTATCTTGGAGTTAAAAAGGACAATATACTCACATGGAAGGAACACACACATGATCTTGAACAAAAAACAACCTGAAAATGATCCCTTATGAAGGAGCTGGCCGTAACAAAAGGTGGGGGTGCAAATAGCTACATCCCTAAAAATATATATACTGGCACAGTCAGGCCAGTACTTGAATTCGTCACGACAGCCTGTTGCACAGCATAAAAAACAAAACACGGAACGCCTTAATAAAATTAAAAACTCGGGGTTAAGGATAATAACAGGAGGAATGAAGACTATACCAACCCAGACAACAGAAACATATATAAATATAAGACCCCTAAATACTAGACGAGAGGAAAGACTGCTGACATATAGTGAAAAGATGCTACGCATGTCTGATCATTCCATATATTACAAACTGAAAAACGCAGTTTAAAATAGGCTAAAGAAAACCAGCTTCATCCATATATCCAACCACCTACACCTGCAGAAATATAAATGCTTATCAACTATGAATAGCCATGCTGCAATATAAACAACATCGCAATAAGTACAGAGATCCCAGGAATCAGAATAAAAGACCAATTCAGTGTCCACGAACTGAAAACTTTAGCACAAGCAATGAATGAGAAGAAATATAATACCTAAGAATGAGCAAAGGTGTTCACAGATTTTTCAGCAGAGCAGGCAGGTCGAAACGAGTGGCGGAGGCATATGCATAAGACACAAAAGTGGAAATAAAACAGAAGAGGCCTTCACAACAGGAAAGTCGTCCACAAACCTCTGAGCAGAATCTATGGCCTTCCTGCGAGCACTGATAATACTTCAAACAGAAGCGCAACTACCAACAAAAATAGCTGTATTCACAGACTGCAAAGTACTATTAGAGACAATATAAAATACAAACAACGAAACACTGTTATCAGAGATCAGAGCAGAACTAGGAAAACTCTAGAGATCCTCAACAATAGCGCTCCAGTGGTTATCCTCCCATTGCGGGATCACTGGAAACGAGAAAGCTGACGCTCTGGCAAAAGATGGCAGCAAAAAGGCAAACTTTAATCATCGAGTACCATACAGAGAAATCAAGAACATCATTAGAAATCAGTATATACACCAATGGAGAGAAGACAGTAACATAAGCAGTACACCAGACCCAATTCATCAACTCAAAAGAAATAAACAAACTACTTTATTTCGCCTGAGAACTGGACACTGCAGACTACTAGAACACATATACCGACTGAAGATCTCACACACCGATGAGTTCCCATGTGGAACAGAAGGCTAGAACCATGAGCACATTCTACAGGAATGCCCAATCTATAGGGAAAAGAGATGCCAGACCTGGACATAGTGTGCGGAGCTGAGACAAAAGTTGTGGGGCAGCCGCTCCCACCTGGTGAAGACTACAGACTTCATCATGATGACTGGCCTGCAGATATAAAATAAAGTAAGGTAAAGCAACCCATAGCATTACTGTCGTAGGGGTGTGAGGTGTTAGCGATCTCACATTTCAAAGGCTCGGCTGTATGAGGGAGGTAGCCATCTCCTCACCTTCGCCGCTTTTACTTTCCGGACTGAATCGGTACCCATTTAAGGCTGAAAAAAAACTACCGCCTCAACTGGGGAATAAACCCAGGACCACTCAGATGCGAAGCCAGCGCACTAACCACTGCGCTACGCGGCTCCCTGCAGATATAGCATTGCTAAAAGATCCTAAACGCAAAGAAGAAAAAAAGAGACACATATGTAGTTTTTTATGTTGTTTCCTTACGAAACTGTGAAAAGCATATACAAACAAGCTTTGATTTGCTCAAATGGCAATGGGGCAATGAACATTGACAGTCTGTCTACGGGACACAGTTCAAAATACAGAAATCATGAGCCAAACCGGAATCAATGAAGTTAGTCTAGTCTTGTTCGATATGTCACTCTCTGATGAGGGTATAACCAAGGTAGGTAAAATTATCAATTGCTTGCAGTTGTTGGCTGTGTAGAATGATATTTGGTTCGTGATATGGCTTCCTATGATCAGGGAGATAGAAACATTACTTCTGTTTTCTGTGTGGTGACGGTGAGACCAATGTTAATACATACAGTTGAAAAGTCATATATAGTGTTCTGCATGTCCTGTTCTGAACAGGTGTAGATACTACAGTCATCAGTAAAGAGAAGAAATAAGCTGGTTGATTCTTTCAGCTTTGCGTGGGATCTTATCGGTGAGATTGAATAGTTGCTCATCAACACTGGATCTCACGTGTACGCCAGCTGCGCAGCCATGTGTAGCATCAAAAAGCATGGCAGCAAATGTCATGTTAAAATTGTTAGGGTCAGCACGGAGCCCTATTTAACCGCTTTTATGACTGGGAAGGCTACATACAGTTTACCATCACCCAGTACACGAGCATGTCATCATGAAACTGGTGGACAACTCTGGTAAATTTCGCAATGAAATTCCAAGAGTCCGTCCCAGCTGACAGTGTTAAATGCTTTGAATATGGCAACAAAAGTCTTCAATAAATCACGATGCTGTTCCTGAAATTTCTCCTTGATTTGACAAGCTGCGAAATGTCATGCCAACCGTACCGTGACGAGCTCGGAAACCACATTGACTCCCACATTGAGCATCCGTTATCTGGTCAATATAATAACGGAGGCTGGAAGATGCGGTATAGTAGCCAGGAAGAGAATAACGATGAATAAGCTTTTTCCAGCAACGTGAGCCATGTATTGACCACCAAACAAGTAACTCACAAACTAAAAATGAGAGTGATCATGTGTTTTGAATAATCGACCTTACGGTATGGCGTAGAAACGTGGCCACGATTTTATAGTTACAGGGGAGAATTATTGCCCTTGAAATGTGGATTAATGGACAGATGGGAGAAATTAGGAGCACAAAATAATTGATGAATACAATTAGAGATTGACAACTAAGATATTTGTTCACAACAGACTTAAGTGTTGTAGTGTCCCCAAAATTTAGCAAGGTATAGTAACACTGTAACCTGCCAGGTACGCCGTAAAGGGCGACTAAGGAGGGTTGTGCACGTGACTAGCTACTCTATCTTGTGAACACGGAACTTTAAACCTCAGAAACTTCAACATATATGGACAGACCAACGTGTCAGACCTATGCTCCACAGGGAGTTGACACGCTTTGACTCATTCATTGAAAAGATAGAACAACTAGATGAAAACAAAACTGTAAGGGCAGGTAGATGTGAAATGTTCTAGAAGTATTCGACGCAATAAAAGGAAGGATACAATCAGTAAATAGGCATTGAAAAGCCTCACGGATTGACCTCACTAATCATGTAGATTGATTGTCCCCTTAATAAAGCCACATATAGTATGACCTGGCGATCTGCAATTTTGCGGCTCGTTGAATTTTTTTTTGCACTTGGCCCTTATTTTGCTTTTGCAGCTGTTGTTTTATTTTATATTTGAGGCCCTTCTTGTTTCTTACGTTTATGAAAAGACACATTTCTTATTCAATTATTTAAAAAAAAATCCCTATTGTCTCATTTTAATTTTTCATATTTGAGTTTCCTTGATGCATTGAACGTTTTTATGGTGTTCTTGTGACCTGGCTGTATTTAGTACTATCTTGTTCTATGAAATGTCAACAACGATTAAAGAGAACGTAGAAAACAATTTTAAAAACCTAAGTGAAACATTTCTGCATTAAACAAGGTAAAAACAAAGGTTAACTTTCAATTAAAGGTAGAAGAAAACATTGTCAAGCCATAACACGTCTCCCGGACACGGAACAGGAAACTATAACGAGGATATCAGAAGGAAATATGGGAAGAAAGAAAGCATAACACAAGAAACCTTGGTTGATGAATGAAATATAGAGTGAGAGAAGAACAATCACAGTGGAAGAACACACATAATGCACATGGTTAGACGATGTTTAGGAAAAGAAAGAATGAAATAGACAGCTACTCTAAAAGAACACGAGACAACTGTTGAAGAAACGATTTTAAATAAATTGAAGATGTAAATAGAAGTAGGTTGTCAGATTTCATTCAAAAGAAAATCAATCAAAAGTGCAAAAATTAATAAAGGGATACAACCAAGATCAATTTAGGACAAAAATATAAACTCCATGACTGACACAAAGGAGAAAATGCAGTTTTCCGGAGAATACGTAACTGATTTGTATAATGATGAATACTACACCATTCAAGTTGACCACATTTTGAATGAATATGTTTTGGAAAAGAAGAATTTGCCAATAGCAAGAGATTAATTTAACACTGCAGTATCCAAATCTCATATAATGATTCACTATAGATAGATGCAATACTCATCTTACTCATCACAGAAGCAGGAAACACACTCAAAGAAGCACTATTCCATCATGTGAATACTATTTACCTAAAAGGAATATAGTCTACATTCACCAACATGTCAATACCTCCGAAAAGAACAACAACAAACAAAAAAAACACAACGTATACACTTTTTTGCAGCGTTTATCGTACGATACGGTATGACTAATAGCTTATGCATTGATAATTCTACTGGAAAAAAATATGAAAATTAGAAATTTTAACAGAATTTGTGCAGAATCACTTTGGATGCAATAGGGCAACTTTGGTTTCTTGCAGAGGAATGGTCGAAGGTTTTGTTATCTGATTTATTGAATATGAAAAGGCATTTGCCAGGGTACCATGGAGCCAACTTGCCTCTATTGTGGATCACCTAAGTGTAGATAGAAGAACAATTAAACTAATGCATAACTTACAGTTAAATCATACGATGACTATATCACTCAAAGAAGAAATAGCCAGTTAATTCCCAATGAGAAACACTTTAAGACATTGATATTTATTTTTAAACAACCTATTTAATGTTTTTCCTGAGATGATGATGGAAGACACTACAGCAAAATGCATCATGAGTGACAAGGTCAATGGAGAGATATTTTGTGCCACCAAATTTGAGGACGACCATAACTTCATAAAAGGACAGAAATTGTTAGAAAATATTCTCACCAAGATCAATAATATAAGCCAAGGAATTTGATATGAAAATAAACGATAGAAAAACAAAAGCGACGATAATAGCCAAACAAATTCAAACAGTAAACGTCTACATTGATGAACACACCACAGAATATGCGCTAAGGTTTTCGTATTTGGGCCACATTATTACAAAGAAAACTGGTGTGTCAAGCAAAACAATAAGGTCAATTACTAAGTTTGGGATGGAAAACTCTAGCAACAGAAAGGTGACTGACAATTGGGAGTCAAGACCAAAGTGCCCGCACTCCACCCCCCCCCCTTTTTTTTCCATCGGAGTATAATTAAACTAAAGCAGGGTTCGATAGATCGGGGGCGCCATGGCGCTTAGAAATATTTATGTGGCTCCTAATATCTCAAGATCTGTCGTATTTACTCGTACAATTCCATCCATCACACTTATTGCTCCTCAGTTGTAAATGACAACAAATAGCACACTTTCTCGTTCAATGTTCTTTCCTTTCCTCCGACTTTCAAGATGTTTCAGTAAGGAAAAGCAGAACTAGACAGGTTTTGTCACGAAAATAAACTCACATTTCCATTTTGAATTCATATTTTCAAGAAAAATTCCCGTTAGCCTTTAACATGTTATCAAACCATAGAAGAAACTCTTCATCTATCACTACGTCTGGCTCCTAGATTTTCTACCTGGCGCTTAGATGTAAACAAATGTATCAGCTGCTAGGCTAAAGGGACCGAAACACTACTTGAAGGGATTACATTTTCTAACTTAATTTAACTTAACTTAACGTCTTTATACTCATTAGTAGACTCTACAGAATATGTATACAATCAGTTTCTTAGATGATGGTTTTACTGATATGCGAGTCCATCTTAATAGACTCAAACACTAGATACCCGCAGCCAGTTAGGCTCCATCTATAGCTGCTCTTAACACAAAACCTGGGGTAAATTACAAATAACCTGAGTAGGTTTTTAATATGAATTTTGTTCGGAAAGCGGTTTTTAAGCCTACTCTTTTCAATTTCCAACTGCCAAGGTACTTTTAACGTGCTCGACACTGAACACGGGAGTCCGATCCAACTACCCAGATATCAACGTAAAACAAATCCTGGTCTCCCCCGTGATTCGAACACGCGACCTCCGGTACCCGAGGCGGACACCTTACATCGAGACCACTGAGTCTCCCTACGCTTGATTATGGGGTTATCTGAAACTACAAACAAAACGCAAATAATATGTAATTGCTGCATGATTTCGAATGAGTCTTCATATCAATACTCCATATTGGGTAATAACAAATAAATGTTCAAATATAATGACACCAAGAATAATGCAGGTTGATCTAATTAACACACACAAAGATCATCAGCCTAAAATGTACAAGTAACTACAAATGACTCTGACTATGTACACTACGGCCACTGACAACAGAAAACGACACCACTTCGACCAATAACTGTCATTTTATGAAGCATGCACTCACGCTAACCCACGGAAATGAAAGTTTAATATGCCAGAAGATAAACAATTTATTGACAACTGTACGAGCTAGTAGTTCTTCCACCACATCTCACAATAAACAGAGGGACAACTATTTCCCAGAAAATTATAGTGATTCTTTCAAAAAACAACACTATGTGAGAACCGCTCCCAAAACAGAAGACCTTGTTATTTGTATGTAATAGGAGGACAAGATGAGTGCTCAATCTCGGATGTCTGCTACATAGAATGAGCATTTACTATGAAGTGTATAAATGCAATATACCGACGTCTACATTTTAGAAAACCGTCAGACACAATCAAAACGTAAGCGAGACAGATTAGACTTTTACAAGTGTCAACCATATTATATACATGTTAGCCAAATTAGTCTCTTTTATGTAACACTGCTTGCCACACAATTATTGTTAATGTGCATTGAGTTCGAAAGTATTATTGTTATAGTGTGCTACTATTACAGTCTCCTGAACATCTCTTTCACATGAACATGCGAGGATTACTGCCTTGGTTGGATTATGTAACTATTTGGTGCAAGTTATTTGCATGTTTTCAGCATGCCTATATATATGAGTGCACTTTTCACTATAATATTATAATACATACGCGTGGTGCAGACCTCCAGAGACAGCAACATTTAGCTTAATCACCAGAACGCACCAGAACACTTGGACATACGTATATTTTCTTGATTTAATTCATCTTTTCCTTATAACAGATGCGTTTCATAGAATTGTATTTTGAGCCGTCTTCTTTAACCACCCGCATGAGACTGATTGCCTTGATCTTTTCTTTTCATCACTATGTGTTTTGTGTATCCTCACTCTACTCTTTGAACACACGTTTGCATACGTGTGTCTGGTTATATTGTTATTTATATTTCAAACACATGTCTTATACATCCTATCACGTCCTTATTTCTGCATCTTAGTCTTAGTACTAGTTGGCCTGTACTTCTACAGCGGCATATGCCCCTGTGCAGTTGACATCTCTGGTATGAGCTAGATCTAGCAATGAGAAGAATTTCCTGTTTAGCGGGCTAGGCTCTGGCAGCTTATTTCTCCACTATGGAGGGTGGTTAGCTGATGTGCGAGTCCATCTAAAAGACTTAAACACTAGAACAAAGTAAACCTGCAGCCTGTTAGGCGCCATATATGCTGCGCTTAACAAACCACCTAACATGGCAGGTGTTTTTCCATGTCACACAGTTTATATATATATATATATATACGAAATAGCTTCAAATAGTTACCAGAAAAGTCGACTTGTTTTTAAAGAAAGATGATATTATAGAAAATATATATTTTTAAATTGATATTGACCATGACGAAATGACATGGCAGACTTATGTTCGGGAATATATTTGAATGTCACATTCACATTTACTCTCGAACATAAGTTACATAATTGTGTTTGTGTGTTGTGCTCGTTGCATCGTCGGAGTTGAAAGTCCTGTATTGAACAACTAACAAATGTCACATTTTGTGTATTGCTTGAGAAGTCACCATAAGAGACTGAAACATTGCTTAATACAGCATATCGTGATACCGCATGGAAGAAATCATTTCGTTTAGACAAGAGCAAAGGAAACGTTACGTTGGAAGTAGTTTTTATACCCATGGTATTGTCTGCCATGAGTTCATCCCAGAAGGCCGAACGGTTAACAAGAAAATGTATGTTGATATCCTCTGTCGTCTCAGATGTGTAATCAGAAATCAGAAGTAAATTATCAGAAAAATGGAAAACAGACAGTTAGATTATTCTGCGTGACAATGTGCCTGCAGATAGATCCCTTCTGATGAAGCAGTACCTTGCAAAACACAATGTGATTACCTTGGAACATCCTCCATATTCTTTCAAACTGGCATCGGCTGTTATTTTCTTGTTCCCTCAACTGAAATCGGCACTGAAAGAATAGCGATTCAAGGATACTGAGGACGTTATCAACAATGCGACAAGACAGCTGGGAGAGGTTTCAATGAATGGATTTCCCGAACGCTTCCAGCAGATGTATGCACGTTGGCAACAGTGTGTACTTGCCGAAGGGAACTACTTTAAGATAATACCTTTTGTAACATATTTCTGTATAATCTACTAATTCCGCAGGGGATTTTTTAAAGCTATCTCGTATAGATATATATATATATATATATATATATATATATATATATATATATATATATATATATTATATATACGCAAGAGGGGAGGTCAGAATGTAATCTACCACACCATTTTTTTCAGAAACTGTTTATTCAAAATGCAAAACATTTTTACACATTGTACAAGGACATGTCATGTAAACATATTTATTACTCAACATAATCCATATCAACGTGTTCAGCTTTACGCCAGCGTGAAATAAGTGGATGTATACCTTACCAGTACCAGTTTTTATCCTCATCACGTTGCCAATTCTATACTGCGTTAATCCAACTGAGTGCATTTTTAATTAGACTAAAAAGATGAAAATTGTGTTGAATTCTTGTGAGGACGAACTCTGCGGAACCGTCGACTGGGTTTGGTCAGTGCCTTGATATAAGCTTGCAAATTGATTGTCTCCCTCCTGGGATCAAATCCACACGAATCACACCTTTAAGGTCCCAAAAGACAGTGACCGCGACTTTTCCGGCTAGAGAAGTTTTATTTAACTTCTTTCTTTAGGTGATGGAAGATGATGCCACTCCATTGACTGCTTTTTTGCCACAGGCTCAAAATCGTGCGTCCATGTTTCTTTACCTGTAACGACCATGGACACAACGTTCTCTACATTAGCATCGAAACACTCCAACGATTGAAAAGAAATTATTTGTGTTCGCATTTTGTGTTGGTTCTTGATTTGAGAGACTTAGAGAAATCCATATTAAGCAAGCCTTTGCTAAAATCAGAGATCATCTTCTTCTTCTTCTTCTTCTTCGTACGCAGTCAGACAGTAACCATTATTTTTTCGAAAAAAGTGGCGGTCATCCTGAGGCTGTCGACACTGCCATAGAGCGTGTCTTGCAGTTCCACTGGTGATGGCCACATCTGCTCTCTCTGATCCTCGTATGTCGGGCAGTTCTGCAGCAGATGTTCAGCGGTAATTTTACCGGTACCACACGGGCATTCGTGGGTACCACCAATCTTTAATTTGTTGAATAGGTGGTACCTCAGTCTATTGTGGCCAGTGTAAAGTCTGAAGACAACGACCTGCTCTCTTCTGTTCAACTGGTAATAGGCATCGTTTTTGGTGTAACCAGTATGTTCGGTTTCCTATTTGGTCATGTATCTGGCTTTTATAAGCCGTTTTGACTCTTCGTACGTTATACTAGTATCTTTTTGTGGTAGTCTTGCACCTTCTTTTGCCAGTCTGTCTGCCTCCTCGTTGCCTTTGATGTTGCAGTGTGATGGGACCCACTGTACGACTACCCTATTTGGTGCGGACTGCTGGCACAGTTTGCAGAGTGCTGCTCTTAAGTCATTAAGCTCAGTGTTTTTCTGGCTTTTTAAGCATCTGTAAGCAGGACTATATGGCTTTCATTTTGTTTGTGTGTCACCATTTCTTTAACTGCCGCCCTCAGTGCCTCTGCCTCCGCTCTGAAATTGCTTGTGTACTTACCAGTAGCGAATGACAGTGTTATTTTTCTGCCATTTGGTAGGTTCAGGAATGCTCCTGCCCCTCCGTTCTGTGTATTGTTTGTTACAGAACCGTCGGTGTATGCATGGGTCCGGTCCATGCTTGGGTAGTTTTTCGATATAAAGCTTACGGTAGTATCTCTCCTTTCTGTTTCAGTCTGGCAGTTTTTGTTTCCAATATCTAGTATATTTTCTACCACCTCTGGAAATATAACCTGCCTCCAGGTAGGTTTTCGTACAGTAGTTATGGGTTTTGGTGTTGTTAGTGCGTTTATGGGATCTTCGTGCATCTTTGCTTTGGCTATTTCTGCAAAGTTTCTCCGCTTTAGTTTCCCATTTCCCAAATTGTTTAGTCTCTGGTGCATTGGATGGTCAGTCAGTCTTCGGAGTTTCTCTGACTGCAGCTGGGCTCTGCAGACTCTTCTATCGGTCATGGATTGCAGTTTTGTAATCTTTTCAAGTTCTACAATTGGCGTTGACTTCATGCCTCCTGTTATAACTCTCATGGCTTGGTTTTGAAGTTTGCTAACTTTATCGAAGTTCGCCTTTGCTGCTGTTGTCCATGCCGAAATGCCATACTCGAGAACTGGTCTCACTCTTCCAGTGTACAGTTTCTTTAGTATGCTTTCGTCTGCTCCCCAGCTTGTGCCAGCAAGTTTCCTCATGATTGCCATTCTTTCTCTGGCTCTCATTCGGTTTCTCTCGATCTGACTTTTCCATGTCATGCGCCGATCAAATGTGACTCCCAGATAGTTTGGGTTGTCGTTTTGCTGCAGGAATTTGCCATTTAAACTTAATTTGGTTTTTTGGGGTTTGATTGAAAGCGAGAATATTGTGCATATGGTTTTCTCCTCGTTTATTTTGACCAGCCATGAGTTTGCCCACTCTTCCAGCGATGTTAGGGCCTGCTGAATTCTATTTCTTGCTATGATGAGATTCTTTTCAGAGGTCCACATAACCAGATCGTCTGCAAACATTGAGCTATGGACTCTTCTTGGTATATTCTCTGTAATGTCGTTTATATACACCAGGAACGGTGTGGGTGACAGTACTCCCCCTTCGGGTACTCTCTGCTCAAGTGTCACCTTGTTGCTCATCTGCCCTTGTACTTGGACTCCGGCCGTTCTATTTTTGAGGTAGTGGTTGATCCACTTGTATATTTTCCCACAAACGTCCCTTCTTCTTAGCTTGACTCTAAGTCCATCTTTCCAGACTTTGTCAAATGCCTTTTCCAAGTCCACCCAAACCGCTACTGTGTGTTTCTGTGTCTGGTAGGCATCTTCTATTTCCTGGGCTATGAGGATGACCTGGTCCTCAGTGGATCTGTGCTGTCTACAGCCGGCTTTCTGTGGAATTAGTATTCGTTTTTCTTCCAGATGCCACATCAGTCTGGTGTTTATCATACGTTCCATCAGCTTGCCGACACAACTCAGTAGGCTGATAGGCCTGTATCCATTTGGATCTGTTTTGTCCTTGCCTGTTTTTGGTACTGGTACAAGTACTGCGTCTTTCCATGCCTGGGGTACAATTCCCCTTTTCCAGCTTTGGTTCAGGACCAATAGCAGTTTCCTATTCGCTGTTTGGCCCAGCCCCATCAGCCTTTCGTTTTTTATCCCGTCATTTCCGGGAGATTTCCTTTTCTTTAATGTTCTCATGGTCTCTTCCATTTCGCTCATTGTTAATTTGGCCATCATGTGCCGTATTGATGTTGTCGTGCCCCTTTTGCTCTTCACTAATGTCTGTTTGCTTATCTGCATGGACCTCGGATGTGGTTTGCTCTGGCATAGTGATCGACAAAAGTGTTTGCGACTTTCTTACCAGTGAGCAAGTTTTCGCCCTGCTTGAGTGTAATTTGTTTGTTTGACGGGGTTTCGTCGTTCATGGCTCTGACTAGCTTCCATAGCTTGTTCCCTTCTTTGTCCAGGTTGAGGTTTTCCGTTTTGTTTTTCCAGCTCTCCCAGCTGTTTGGTTAAGAGTGTATTTGTATTTCGCCGTGGCGGCTTTTAGGGCGATGTTTGCCTCCATAGATTGTTCTCGCTCTACCATGTTCCTAGCATTTGTTACTGCATCTTCCGCTTTCTGCAACTCATCATTCCATTAGGGCTATAGTTTTTCCTAGCTCCTCTTAGGATGGTTTCAGTGGCGGCTTGCATTATTGCCTTGCTTAGGCTTTCTACCATGGGCTTCATTTTGTTGTTTCGTGTGTTGATGGTTTCACACAGCCGATCTGTCAGGATTGGAAATCTGTCCCAGTCGGCTCGTTTGTAATTCCAACGTGGGAGCGGTTTTGTTTCCCCTTTGCCTACTTCCATATCAATGTCTAGCCTGATCGGCCTGTGGTCGCTACCTGCCAGTTGGTTTAGCACCTGGCGGTCTATTTTATGGTGTATGTCCTGTGTGGAGAAGGCCAAATCTGGAGTCGAGGTGGTACGCCATGTTCTAGAATAGAAACTAGGGCTATCCTCCGGCCTATTGATTAGGGAGAGATTTGTGTCTATCTCCCAATCTTCCACTTCGTCACCTCTGCTGTCTGTGTCGGAGTATCCCCATCTCTCCGAGTGGCTGTTGAAATCTCCAACTACTATGCAGTTGTAGTCTCTGACTTCCATACTCGAGAGCGATAGGTCAGAGATCTAATAATGTGGACTGCACTTCCCATGCTGACCGAAAGCTACAAGGCCAATTGTTTAATGGTGATACGCCTATCACTACGAATATTGGCATCAACAAGGTCCAATACCTTTGGTGTGGTTGCTGTAGCACAACGCTGCAGATCATGCTATGATCCCATCGATTGACTGTGTCTGTATAGACTGCATACTATCCATACACAGTACACAAGCGTTTGTAAATATTCACAACAGTGTTTTTGTCCCTGCGAAGAGGAATTCTAAAAAAATTCGCTGTTTGTAACGTAAGTTGTTCAGAGGCGCTATTTTAACGGTTTGTTTTGGCTGGTTCATTTGTCCAAATGCGATGTAATTTCTTACGCTCAATCAGCACATTCCAAGTTTAAGGTGTGCAAAATCACACGTTTTTATCTTTATTATTAGTTAAAATACAAGATGTGCTGCATTACTGTCAGACCTTGATAAGTGGTGGGGTAGGGGGAGGAGTAAGTGGTAGAAGACCTGACATACAACTGCAACAAACGATAGGCGACGAGAAACTGGTCAGACTTATGTACACAATCGATGGTTATACCGTTACCTAGGTCTGTCAACTTAAAGCTGTGCTAAAATTACAGAACAATTAGTCTCATCAACCACCCTAACAAGGTCAGACAGATTGAAACACAAAACGGAGAGCATCATTGCTAAAGAGCAGGTAGAGTTCAGACAGGGAAGAAGCACTTCCGAACATATTTTTAATGTAAGACTTCTAAAAAAGAAATATCTGGAACAGCAGCAAAAATTGTGTCATGTGTTTGTTGATTTCAAGAAGGCGGTTGATAGGGTATGACATGAAGCACTTTGACCAACCATAAGGATGGATACAATCAAAGAAAATATTATATAGGTCTTTGAACACTTGTAGGACAAGGCGTCCAGCGCAGTTGTTGTGAATGGGAGGTAGAGAAACTATTTTCGCATATTAGTTGGTGTGAGACAGGGCAATATATATATATATATATACACGAGTCGTGTTCAAATAAAACCGGACCTAAGTTTGCAAATTGTTATTAAACTCCTCTTCAAAGTTTCCCCAGCAGACCGTTGAAAACATGGCTAGTATGATACGGAATTGATCAGAGAGCGGTTATTCGGTATCTAACAGCTGTAGGATGTCGACCAGTTGACACTCATCACATAATGCAGGCAGTGTATGGTGACAAATGTGTGTCGAAGACAACAGGGAAAAACTGGACAACGATGTTTAAAGAAGGATGTGAGATAACGAAAGATCTTCCGAGACCAGATCCGGCGCATTTTTGTTGAGTTAGAAGATGCCATCGCCGAAATTAATGCAGAAATTCGTGGTTTATGTTCGCCACACATTTGTAACCATACACTGCCTGCAGTCTGCATTGAATGTCAACCGGTCGACATCCGTTAGAAACCGAATCACTGTTCGCTAATCAACTCTTGACGGATTCCGCATTATACCCACCATGTTTCAAACTGCCGAGGATAATGACACTTTTTCAACTTAACGGTGGGTATGTGCTGTTTACATCAGAAATGACGTCATCATGCGCATCCTAGGTATGTTCACCTGGTGCAATTAGGTCCGGTTTCATTATAACACGCTTTGTGTGTATATATATATATATATATATATATATATATATATATATATATGTATATACATACATACATACACACATACATACATATATACATACATACATACCTACCTACCTATCTACATTTCTACCTACCTGTCTATCTAGCTACCTACATATCTACCTACCTCCTACCTACCTACATACATACATACATACATGATTGATGTTCGTCCATCACATGTGATGCAGACCACTCTCTTTGTTCAGCCATGTGGACAATCTTTTCTCTTGCTGTGTCCGCTGAAATGGGTGATATGCGGGTTGATTAAAGTGAGAAAGTAACTGCGCCTTTTGTCAACCTCACTCTCTGGTCATGAGCTACCCTTGGCCAGTGGCAAGATATTTATCGAGATAACTGGAGATAGCACAGGATACAGATTTTGTCTTAGGTTTACTCCCGAAGCCTTTCCCGTAAAATGTATACCGTAAGGCAGCGGAGGGAGGGGGGATGACATGAAATATTGTATTTCGTGCCTTTACCATAACCGCAGGAAGTCGTACGGACATTACTCAGCGTATGAGTGACACTGGAATGGCTCCCTGGCTGTGTTCAGTTCATTATAGTACTGTGTAAATTTCTCACACGCCAATTTCGTGAAGTTCTGCCGTGTCAGCTAGACCGTGAAATACGACACTGGTTTAAGCGTAGTTCCATTCATATAGCTGATTTCCAGACCAGGATTTTCGGACAGAAAAAATTACAAAAAACGAACGAATTAACCAGTCCAAACGGAAAACAACACCACGTTTCCGTGAACACACATGTAAGTCGTCGTCTAGTGTGAATTCCAGGCAAATCCATGGTCTGGCGGGATCCATAATGAACCAAACCAGTTGATCAATGTATACCCGCAGCCAGTTACGGTGCCATCTTTACATACATACATACATACATATAAGTATACGTACATACATACACACACATACACATTCACACACCCACACAAGCTCGCGCTATCAGGCTTGTAGCCAGTGGATAACTAGCTTGAAGTCGAAATATTGGACGTTTCTGTGCTGAACAATTCCTGTCTATCGATACAATATCTGGGAAAGTCTGCTCATTAGATGAATTCGTTTCCTGGAAATCTTAGAATTGGAACACTTACAAGACAAGCGAGTGGCGCACTGCTCGTTTTTGGGGAGCTAAACGGCGTCAAGTTGGAGACTCTTGATTGTAGTTCACTTTACAGAATATAAATAGCATCTTGGTTAGATCAAACAAATTGCAAACGATATTTGTGTCACGCTATAGGAGAACCCATACCTTGCAGGTTTTCAGTCATAAAAAAAACGATATTGTCTCTTATTTGATGACAAATGTGGTTTCTTATAGATGATGAACGTGTGCCCTTAAATGTCAATCATATAGTCTTTCTTTCGTTTCTTAATCGTTGCACACATGATGAAAATGGAATAGTTTTGTTATTAACATGGGAAACACTTTTTCTGGCATTTTCGACTGATTCCGTCCACAATCAATAACGATCGGATATTGAGTTGATATAAGTGTATCAAGTCATGAGTCAATGAACTAACAAAGTCATCAACCTCATAATGACTGAGTCGATTTAGGTATCAAGTCTTGAGTGAATGAACTAACACATTCATCAACTTCACCGTGACTAAGTAGATGTAAGTGTATCAAGTCGTGAGTAATGAACTAACACATTCATCAACCTCACCGTGACTAAGTAGATGTAGGTGTATCAAGTCGTGAGTGAATGAACTAACAAAGTAATCAACCTCACCATGACCTAGTGGATGTAGGTGTATCACGTCATGAGTCAATGACCTAACAAAGTCATCAGCCTCCCCATGAGTGAGTGGATGCAGATATCAAGGCATGAGTCAATGAACTAACAAAGTCATCAGCCTCACCATGAATGAGTGGATGCAGATATTAAGTCATGAGTCAATGACCTAACAAAGTCATCAACGTCACCATGACTAAGTAGATGTAAGTGTATCAAGTCATTTTTAATGAACTAATAAAGTCATCAACCTCACCATGACTAAGTAGATGTAAGTGTATCAAGTCATGAGTCAATGGTCAATTCATCGAGACATAACACATGGATGAAAATGCAGATGTCAGCTCAATAAACATTAACAACCATATTACGACATTTGTTACATTGAGAGAGCCAGTATCATAACTCATTGATTGTTTATTTGAACGTATTTAAATTGTGTATTTAACTAGTACCGACTTACACAGTATGGTGATTCGTACAACGACATCTGTATCACATACTCCTACTTTTAAATGATGCAGTGTCCTTTGTTTTAATTAAGCAGTATAGCAAAGATAATGTTCATTCCAAAAAATGGTCCGATATTTTCAATCTACAGAATCGATAACTAGTCAACATCTTACGACCATTTCAGTAACAGGTATTAAACAAAAAGTACTTTCTAATAAACGCATTTTGTTTCCCATCATAGGCTGGGACACACCAATTAATCTCGACATTGCACTTTATCCTAGGGCTAGACACTTAATCTGATGCACATCTGTTCGTGTCTGTTCTGGCAACACAAAACGTTATGTAGTTTCCCCAGAGCACATGACGTGAACAAACACTTGTTCACACATATCATAATATATGCATATGTACTCGAGTACAACTACCATCTGTCTGGTTTAGTTACAGAACTGCGCAATGTGAAGAGCTAATGTAGATGTATAGTAATGTAGTATATGCCCAGTAACGTAGGGAATACATGGTGAATAATATAACACCAAATTGGGTCTCATGGGCAAAACACACGAAGACCAGCCCAAATTGAGATTCAGTGGATAATGGCTGATGGAGTTCGGTATGAATGTGGAATCCATAGGGGATGAGGTGAGAAAAATATAGACAATTTGATTAATATAAAAAGACAGAAACTTGCTTGGTTAAGTCATATATCGAGATCAAACGGTCTTGCATTTACGATCCTGCACTGAAAGGTGCAAGGTGGACGACGTAGAGATCGTCTAAAAAGAGATGCGAGGACAACATAGAAGAGATGTGAGGACAACATAAAAGAGATGTGAGGACAACATAGAAGAGATGTGAGGACAACATAAAAGAGATGTGAGGACAACATAGAAGAGATGTGAGGACAACATAAAAGAGATGTGAGGACAACATAGAAGAGATGTGAGGACAACATAGAAGAGATGTGAGGACAACATAGAAGATATGTGAGGACAACAAAAAAGAGATGTGAGGACAACATAGAAGAGATGTGAGGACAACATAGAAGATATGTGAGGACAACATAAAAGAGATGTGAGGACAACATAGAAGAGATGTGAGGACAACATAGAAGAGATGTGAGGACAACATAGAAGAGATGTGAGGACAACATAAAAGAGATGTGAGGACAACATAGAAGAGATGTGAGGACAACATAGAAGAGATGTGAGGACAACATAAAAGAGATGTGAGGACAACATAGAAGAGATGTGAGGACAACATAAAAGAGATGTGAGGACAACATAAAAGAGATGTGAGGACAACATAGAAGATATGTGAGGACAACATAAAAGAGATGTGAGGACAACATAGAAGAGATGTGAGGACAACATAGAAGAGATGTGAGGACAACATAGAAGAGATGTGAGGACAACATAAAAGAGATGTGAGGACAACATAGAAGAATGGACCAAGTTCCCGCCACCGGAGGCACAGGCAGCGGCCGCTAACATGAAAGCGATGGCAAGGGATTGTGGGAGTGCCTTCATGTTTGACCCAATAAACTCAACGGTTACGGATGAATTGACTTGCCTTGATATATATTAGAACTGGAAAAACGCGTACTTGAATTGAAGACAACAATAATTGTAAACTCATGTCAGATCAATTGTGCTCATCTTTTACTCAAGGCACGAACGGTAACTTCACACTCAGCCCAGTCTCTGGCCTTATTCCTTCTCTTAGCTTATGAATTATGTTTGATTTAGTGTGCAAAGTTGAAGACATTACGTTCGGTTGACATTATTTAGCTGTGCACAACTGAGGTGAATAACCGAAGCAGTTAGGTCCGCCTGTAAAGCTCGACAACACGGCATTTGTTACCAGGTGCGAAAGGAAAGTTAAGAGTCTTTAACAGTAAGCTCCCAGAGCGGTCTAATGTGGTTTAAACACGTGGACCGCTACCACAAACTGTAGATGATATAAGTCACATGAACGTTCACAGTTGTCAGTGGGTAAAGTGTTTGAAAATAATGGGACTTTAGACTTTATTTGTTGAAGAATTGTGCTACACGTGAAGTTGATATCCTTCGATGATGATAACTATTGACACTATATACGAGGCGAGTTCAAATAAAAAACTAGACCGAACTGAACCAAGTGAACATACGTTCGATGCGCATGATGATGTCATTTCTTGTTTAAACAGCACATACAAACCGTCAAATTTGCAAAATTGCATTATCCTCCAACTCATAGTTTTCTCAGCAGACCTTTGAAAACATGGCGGGTGTGATACAGAATCCGTTCAAAGTTAACCAGCAAGCGGTGATTCGGTTTCTAACAGATGAATAATGTCGACCAGTTGATATTCATCGCAGAATGCAAGCAGTGTATCGTGACAAAAGTGTTTCGAAGATAATTGTGAAAAACTGGACAAACGATGTTTAAAGAAGGACGTGAGTTAACGAAAGATCTTCCGAGACCAGGTCAGGCGCATATTGTTGTGTCAGAAGAAGCCATCGACAACATTAATGCAGCAATTCGAGTGGACCGTGGGCGCAGCTTTTGTTTGCTAGCAGAGAAATTCGCTGTGTCGCTAGGGACAGTTCAATGGTGGCTAGCAAGAAACTGAAGTATCGGAAGGTGCGTTAACAATAGGTACCTCGGCTGCTCATCAACCACTATAAGGAAGAACGCATGGGATGCGGTTTAAACCACTTGCTGCGATACGAGGAGAAGGGTGATTCGTTTCTTTTGCGCATAGTTACAGGTGATGAATCGTGGTGCCACCACATTGCGTCGAGCAGCAAAACTGCTAGCATGTAATAGAAACATCCCAGATCACCAAATCAAACAAATTCAAGTCACACATTTCCGCTGGTAAGGTTATGTTGACATAGTTTTTTTACCATGAGGGACTTTTGTTGGTAGACTTTAAAGAGCCTGGCGTGAAAATCAATACAATCCGTTAAAATTACATACTAGACAAATTGCATACAACAATCAAAAATAAATGGCCCGGCATGCTTTCGCGTGGTGTGATTCTGTTGCACGACAATGCGCGTCCACATGTCACGAACATTGTTGAGAAAGCGTTAGCACAGAATAGGTGGGAAGTACTGCCACACCTTACCTATATCCCTGATATGTTCCCTTGTGACTTCCATTTGTTCGGACCCTCTGAAGGGACAAAGATTCGATTCCGATGCAGACGTCATGGCCTCGCGGACCAAGTGGTTCAAAGAGCAACCAACTTAATTTGTTTCAGAAGCCATCTGCCGTCTACCCAAGCAGTGGGATGCGTATCTGAATGCCTATGGCGACTTTTTCAAACTAAGCTTGAGGCATGTTTGCTTTATAACAATTTATATATTTAATTCTGGTACACCAGATGATGTTACTTATATATGCTTGTAATAAAGCCACTAGGTCCGGTTTCCCTTTTCAACACGCCTCGTAATTTTCAAACGTATATGCAGGTGTAATATAACTTTTGTCGAATCGGGAAAAGGTTATTGGCACAGTCTCAAGAGTTAGAGAGCTTTGGTTATCAGAGTAAAATTGTAAGATATATCCGTCTAACGAAATACCATTTATTAGAGTCGTACGATAGTCCATGCTATGCAAATATGTTTTCATATCCAATACTTTTTGGCCTTCTCATTACTGCTCTGTCTTACTGTGATTTGCATGATAAAGGAAGAAAACCTGCACATCAGATATAGGGCAGTCGAAGAACTACAAATTATTGGATGTTATAAGTCCTACACTATTGTGAATTAGACATTCTCTTTACTGTTAATTGTGACCCCCGATGACAGCTGAGAGCTAGACATGCATACACGTAAGGAAAGGATTTATGTTGCGTATGATATGTTCGGTCTTACTATTACTATGAGTACAGATCAAGATTATTCTACATGCTCAATGATTACATTACCAGACCAAAGAATTAAGGGTTAGAGTCTCCAGGCAGTCGACATCATGAACAGGTAAAATCATCCGCAGAACAGCGATTACTGACTCAAAAGTCACAACGCTACTTTTAAATTCAGCACTGCTCTGTGGAGAATTGGTCAAGCCGTTTGCCTCGTTTTCAGACGGTCGGGGTTCGAATTCGAGCTGCGACGGTCGGTTTATGATGACTTTTTTTTTCGAGAGATCCCTGGGTTCATCGCTGGAGCTACGGAGTTCATGATTTGTGTGCTGCTCTGCGAAGATAGACTGAGCGGAGGTAAGAAAGAAGAGAGACACGCGGTGATGAAGTCGAGCCCTTGCTTTTAACCTTTTACGTGTACGAGGGTTCTAGACATGTACACGTCACTACTTAACACTGATGGGCAGGAAACATTACCAAAAGAGCTAAGCTACTGCTAGCAAGGGAGATTAAAGATGTTCTTCCAAGACTTACTCGATGTGTTCCTTATTTGATTAAGCATTTACAAGAACTGTTTCTGACGATCCTGGGGTACAGACACACTGGACTGCCTTTCTTCCGGGTAAACCAGTCCATTTCATATATCATCTCATATATCATCACCGCACCCTATAGACACGAGTAGTGAAGACTCGTTAGTCTGGTAAGACAACTTCCATAAGAGAGACAACTCTGATCATAAACAACTGCTGCCTTGCAGATAGGCTGGGGACAGCCAAAGGCTAAGGAGGGTATCCCTACAGAAACGCCTGTTGAAATCGGATGCACGGCGCCACAAGCCTAACAAAACAGTGCAACGTAAATCGCAGTATGATGACAGTACAACCGATCAGAAAAACGTATGGCGCTCATCCTGCGGAGTCCCGCCAGGCAGCGATAGTGCCGGGCCTCACTGGTCGTGGAGTCAAGGCACATGGCTATGGGGCAACTCCTATTGACCAAAAACTCAAGACCCTCAAAATACTACAGTGGAATGCGGAGGGTGTCGTTAACAAAAAAGCTTTCCCTAACACATCACCTGCATGAATGTAAGATTGACGTGGCATGTATCCAGGAAACGCACCTCAACAAAAACCATAAACTCTCAATCAGAGGATACCAGACCTTCCGTCTCGATAGAGAAGGTCACAAAGGAGGGGTCCTGATACTGACCCGAAACTGCATACCGAGTAGCGCGGTATCTGTCAATCACACCGGACAAGCAGAAATTGTAGGAGTTGACATAATGGCTCTAGAGACTAAGCTCCGCATTTTCAATCTGTAGGGACCACCAAATAAATCCCTATCGCTCTCGAGTATGGACGTCAAAGAATCAAACTGCATAGTAGTTGGAGACTTCAACAGCCACTCGGAGAGATGGGGATACTCGGACACAGACAGCAGAGGTGACGAAGTGGTAAATTGGGAGATAGACACAAATCTCTCTCTAATCAATAGGCCGGAGGATAGCCCTAGTTTCTATTCTAGAACATGGCATACCACCTCGACTCCAGATTTGGCCTTCTCCACACAGGACATACACCATAAAATAGACCGCCAGGTGCTAAACCAACTGGCAGGTAGCGACCACAGGCCGATCAGGCTAGACATTGATATGGAAGTAGGCAAAGGGGAAACAAAACCGCTCCCACGTTGGAATTACAAACGAGCCGACTGGGACAGATTTGCAATCCTGACAGACGGGCTGTGTGAAACCATCAACAAACGAAACAACAAAATGAAGCCCATGGTGGAAAGCCTAAGCAAGGCTATAATGCAAGCCGCCACCGAAACCATCCCAAGAGGGGCTAGGAAAAACTATAAGCCCTATTGGAATGACGAGTTGCAGAAACCGGAAGATGCAATGACAAATGCTAGGAACATGGCAGAGCGAGAACAATCTATGGAGGCGAATATCGCCCTCAAAGCCGCCACGGCGAAATACAAATACACTCTCAACCAAACAGCAAGAGAGAGCTGGAAAAACAAAACCAAAAGTCTCAACCTAGACAAAGAAGGGAACAAGCTATGGAAGCTAGTCAGAGCCATGAACGACAAAACCCCTTCAAACAAACAAATTACCATCAAGCAGGGCGAAAACCTGCTCACAGGGAAAAAAGAACACTATGCCAAAGCAAACCACATCGAGGTCCCTGCAGATAGGCATGCAGACATTAGTGAAGAGCAAAAGCGGTACGACAACATCAATACGGCCCCAGAAGAGCATATGATGGCCAAATTAACAATGAGTGAAATGGAAGAGGCCATGAGAACATTAAAGAAAAGGAAATCTCCCGGAAAAGACGGGATAACAAAAGAAATGCTCATGGGGCTGGGCCAAACAGCGAAGAGGAAACTGCTATCGGTCATGAACCAAAGCTGGAAAAGGGGAAGTGTACCCCAGGCATGGAAAGACGCAGTACTTGTACCAGTACCGAAGAAAGGAAAGGACAAAGCAGATCCGAATGGATACAGGTCTATCAGCCTACTGAGCTGTGTCGGCAAACTGATGGAACGTATGATAAACACCAGACTGATGTGGCATCTGGAAGAAAAACGAATACTAATTCCACAGAAAGCCGGCTTTAGACAGGACAGATCCACTGAGGACCAGGTCATCCTCATAGCCCAGGAAATAGAAGATGCCTACCAGACACAGAAACACACAGTAGCGGTTTGGGTGGACCTGGAAAAGGCATTCGACAAAGTCTGGAAAGATGGACTTAGAGAAGCTAAGGAGAAGTGAAGTTTGTGGGAGAATGTACAAGTGGATCAACCACTACCTCAAACAAAGAACGGCCAGAGTCCAAATACAAGGGCAGATGAGCACAAAAGTGACACTCGAGCAGGTAGTTCCCCAAGGGGGAGTACTGTCCACACTCTTCCTGGTGTATATAAACGACATTACAGAGAATATACCAAGAAGAGTCCACAGCTCAATGTTTGCAGACGATCTGGCTATGTGGACCTCTGAAAAGAATCTCACCATAGCAAGAAATCGGATGCAGCAAGCCCTAACATCGCTGGAAGAGTGGGCGAACTCAGGGCTGGTCAAAATAAACGAGGAGAAAACCACATGCACAATATTCTCGCTTTCAATCAAACCACAAAACACCAAATTAGGTCTAAATGGCAAATTCCTGCAGCCAAACGACAACCGAAACTATCTGGGAGTCACATTTGATCGGCGCATGACATGGAAAAGTCAGATCGAGAGAAACCGAATGAGAGCCAGAGAAAGAATGGCAATCATGAGGAAACTAGCTGGCACAAGCTGGGGAGCAGACGAAAGTATACTAAAGAAACTGTACACTGGAAGAGTGAGACCAGTTCTCGAGTATGGCATTTCGGCATGGACAACAGCAGCAAAGGCAAACTTCGATAAAGTTAACAAATTTCATAACCAAGCCATGAGAGTTATAACAGGAGGCATGAAGTCAACGCCAATTGTAGAACTTGAAAAGATTACAAAGCTGCAACCTATGACCGATAGAAGAGACTGCAGAGCCCAGCTGCAGTCAGAGAAACTCCGAAGACTGACTGACCATCCAATGCACCAGAGACTAAACAATTTGGGAACTGGGAAACTAAAGCGGTGAAACTTTGCAGAAATAGCCAAAGCAAAGATGCACGAAGATCCCATACACGCACTAACAACACCAAAGCCCATCAGTACTGTACGAAAACCTACCTGGAGGCAGGATATATTTCCAGAGGTGGTAGAAAATATACCAGGTATTGGAAACAAAAACTGCCAGACTGAAAAAGAAAAGAGAGATGCTACCCTAAGCTTTATATCGAAAAACTACCCAAGCATGGACTGGATCCATGCATACACCGACGGTTCTGTAACAGACACTACACAGAACGGAGGGGCAGGAGCATTCCTGAACCTACCAAATGGCAGAATAATAACACTGTCATTCGCTACTGGTAAGTACACAAGCAATTTCAGAGCGGAGGCAGAGGCACTGAGGGCGGCAGTTAAAGAAATGGTGACACATACAGAAAATGAAAGCCATATAGTCCTGCTTACAGGTGCTCTGGCCGTAGTCACAGCGCTAAAAAGCCAGAAAAACACTGAGCTTAATGACTTAAGAGCAGCACTCTGTCAACTAGGCCTGCAGTCCGCACCAAAAAAGGGTAGTGGTACAGTGGGTCCCATCACACTGCAACATCCCAGGCAACGAGGAGGCAGACAGACTGGCAAAAGAAGGTACAAGACTACCACAATTAGATACTAGTATGACGTACGAAGAGTCAAAACGGCTTATTAGAGCCAGATACACGACCAAATGGGAAACTGAACATACCGGCTACACCAAAAACGATGCTTATTACCAGTTGAACAGAAGAGAGCAGGTCGTTGTCTTCAGACTTCACACTGGCCACAATAGACTGAGGTACCACCTATTCAATAAATTGAAGATAGGGGGTACCGACGAATGCCCGTGTGGTACCGAGAAAATCACCGCTGAGCATCTGCTGCAGAACTGCCCGACATACGAGGATCAGAGAGAGCAGATGTGGCCATCACCAGTGGAACCACACGACAAGCTTTATGGCAGTGTCGACAGCCTCAGGATGACCGCCGCTTTTTTCGAAAAAATAATGGTTACTGTCTGACTGCGTACGAAGAAGAAGAAGAAGAAGATTAAGCATTTACAAGAACTGTTTCTGACCATTGTCAACATCAACAAAGCGCACCCGATGACACAGTAAAGTATATATAGATGAGGTTGCAAACAAATTACACAGGCCGTGCCCAAGCAGGTGCCAGCACCTCTTCTTCCTGAGTCACAGGCAATCACACATCTGACCTCAAAATTGAAGTGAAGTAACAAGATGAAAGTTGTATTTACAGTTGTTAGTGACACAGCGCCACCAGAGATATAAAAAAAATTTCCCGCCAGAGGTAGAAAGAGAGAAACAGGTAAATGACCCAATTACAATGTGCAGCGTCCAAGACTTAAGTCAAGTTGAAGTTAATGACAGTCAACGCAGTTCCTACAGATTAGTCCAAGACAATTACGAATCGAAAGTTGGAAACAGCTGACACAGGTCCCCGTGATCGAGTTACGGGTGAAACCTGCACCTGAACATCTTCTGTCCTACACAACAGGGAAGTCACTAAATAGACTCCGAACTGGTGTATGATGATGCAGAAAAAAACACTGAAAAGATGAGGACATAGGGATGATGAAACATGCGAGTGTGGAGCAACACAAGACCAGGACCATCTGATGATCTGTCCAAACCTCCCCTGAGACGTGTAGCATGGATGACCTTCTGAGTGCCAGTAGCAGGGCAATTAACGAAGCTGAATCATAGAAGAATGAAGTGTGACGTAGTGTCTAGGATACGGAAAGCAAGTAAGTAGTACTGATGAAAACTACAATGATAATTATTATTTATGTGATGACTGATAATCAAGTTTCAATCTTGACAAAGTTTTGACAGCATATCAACTCTTTCTCCCAGTTAAGCTCAGTTCATCCCGTAACCCATGGGTTACGGAATGGGTTACGGGATACTCTTTCTCTACAACCAGAAAAAAGTCTTACCGGCCTCCACACAATTTCTAAGTAGTGTACAAAATACACTAATGTTGATTCACAGCATATACATATATATATATACAATGGACCGTGCATGATTGTACCCTATTTTTGATTACTAGAACGAGACATGTTTGACTGATACAGACGGCTGTATTATGTTTTGGTTTAGGACTCATTGTATCACTATGAAAGAACCGGTCACCGTCTGCGCTATACATCTGTGATGTTTTAATTGTGAACGTACAATCAATAGTATTTAAATAACAACAAAACCACTTCAGCTGACAAGAACAGGCTCTGTATGTTAATTGCAGTGTTTCACTTCAAATATTGTTCTTGCGAACACCACATTCGTATGACGTAAGAGATGGGAACAAATGGCGGTATTTTAAAATAGCTTCATCTCTGATTAGGAGATTGTTCACATTGAATGCTTTAACTAGCGACTCTTAAATGTATTGTCTTTTGTACAATGCGCTGCTTAAGAAAACATGTTTGTTTTTGTTATAAAAGAATTTCTTCAATTCAGTTCAAATTACATCACAAAATCGATTCATAATTCCAGCAAATATTGTTGCAAACTTGAAAATAACAGTGTCACATACCAAATGGCATTCACATTTCTGTGGGCGTGCCAATAATAAAGCGCGTTTTTCTACCATGGAAATCTAGTCCTAACGATGTTAAAATTTAATGATAAAGGATTATAATTTCGAGTGTTGGAAATTCTTTTTCCATTACAATTCTATTCTTTAGAAAAGTATTTTTTTAATCACATTTTAATAAAACTGCGCTCTTGTGATAATTAGAAAAGTTGAAGATCTGTGATTGTGTCCTCTAAAAACTGTTATATTAATTTGTTTTCTTCAGTTTCTCACAATTTGTAGACGTTACATGGAGGCAAATAAACCGCCTCCACGACGATAAACAACAGTTGTTGATGAGTGGTCTTAAACTCCATTCACATAGACCGAGTCATGAGAAAAAGCTCAATGAACCAACTCCCACACGACAGTAAAACCTGTTTATACAATTATACAATTATTAAATACACTTCACATAATGCAATACTAGAATTAGCTAGAATCATGGTATTCAATCAGGCAGATCATTAATACTACCAAGTAGCCAAAAACGATCTATTTGTTACGCAGATCTATCTTGCCGGCCCTTAGAAGGTACCGGCGGCCATGCATTTCTTGGTTTGCCGTACTGACTCACATCTGGCTATTAGTTACAATTGTGTGGGTGGTTTTCTTCTTCCAGTGCACTAGGCTCGAAGAAGATAGAGCTCAAGAGAGGCAAACCTCCAGTCTACTAGGCAAGAAGAAGATGGAGCTCAAGGTAGTCAAACTTCCAATCTACTAGGCAAGAAGAAGATGGAGCTCAAAGTAGTCAAACTTCCAATCTACTAGGTAAGAAGAAGATGTAGCTCAAGGTAGCAAAACTTTCAGTCTACTAGGCAAGAAGAAGATATAGCTCAAGGTAGCAAAATTTTCAGTCCACTAGGCAAGAAGAAGATGGAGCTCAAGAGAGTCAAACTTTCAGTCTACTAGGCCAGAAGAAGATGTAGCTCAAGGTTATCAGTCTACTAGTCAAGAAGAAGATGGAGCTCGAGGTTATCAGTCTACTAGTCAAGAAGAAGATGGAGCTCAAGGTTATCAGTCTACTAGGCAAGAAGAAGATGGAGCTCAAGGTTATCAGTCTACTAGTCAATAAGAAGATGTAGCTCAAGGTTATCAGTCTACTAGGCATGAAGAAGATGGAGCTCAAGGTTATCAGTCTACTAGGCATGAAGAAGATGGAGCTCAAGGTTATCAGTCTACTATTCAAGAAGAAGATGGACCTCAAGGTTATCAGTCTACTAGTTAAGAAGAAGATGGAGCTCAAGGTTATCAGTCTACTAGTCAAGAAGAAAATGTAGCTCAAGGTTATCAGTCTACTAGGCAAGAAGAAGATGTAGCTCAAGGTAGCAAAACTTTCAGTCTACTAGGCAAGAAGAAGATGTAGCTCAAGGTAGCAACACTTTCAGTATTCTAGGCAAGAAGAAGATGTAGCTCAAGGTAGCAAAACTTTCAGTCTACTAGGCAAGAAGAAGATGGAGCTCAAGGTTATCAGTCTTCTAGTCAAGAAGAAGATGTAGCTCAAGGTTATCAGTCTACTAGGCCAGAAGAAGATGTAGTTCAAGGTCAAGGTTATCAGTCTACTAGTCAAGAAGAAGATAGAGCTCAAGGTTATCAGTCTACTATTCAAGAAGAAGATGGAGCTCAAGGTCAAGGTTATCAGTCTACTAGTCAAGAAGAAGATGTAGCTCAAGGTTATCAGTCTACTAGGCAAGAAGAAGTTGGAGCTCAAGGTTATCAGTCTGCTAGTCAATAAGAAGATGTAGCTCAAGGTTATCAGTCTACTATTCAAGAAGAAGATGGAGCTCAAGGTCAAGGTTATCAGTCTACTAGTCAAGAAGAAGATGTAGCTCAAGGTTATCAGTCTACTAGTCAAGAAGAAGATGTAGCTCAAGGTTATCAGTCTACTAGGCAAGAAGAAGACGGAGCTCAAGATAGTCAAACTTTCAGTCTACTAGTCAAGAAGAAGATGTAGCTCAAGGTTATCAGTCTACTAGGCCAGAAGAAAATGGAGTTCAAGGTTCTCAGTCTACGAGACAGGAAGAAGATGGAGCTCAAGGGTGTCAAACTTCCAGGCTTTTTCCTGTCGACAGCTAGCCTACTTAGGGGTACGTGACCTTGATACTGCGAGTAACCATTTAGCTGACATTGTGCCAGATCTTTCTATAGAGTGTTTCACGCAATAAACTCTAAGAGGTACACCAACATCGAGGTAACTAACATATTAACATTTTGACATTTTGGTGAAAATAACAATTGTCAAATAAAACGTTATTCAGTTCTAAGAAATATATGTTCATATGAAGTCTATGTATCATCCCTTAAGGGCCATCAATTGTCTTAAAGCAATGGGGTGTTTGATATAGTCGGATCGATTCTAAATGCTGCCGTTCCAGGAGAGGAGGGCATACGTTCCAACTAATAGCAAATGCTCCAAAAGCGTACCTCTAGCCTGTAAACAAAGTGACATCCACTTCCTTGCTTTCTCGTTTCAACATAACGTGAAAAATCGCGACCAGTATCTTCTTAGTTCTTAGTTCTTAGTCGGCCTGAACTTTTAAAGTTACTTCTGTGCAGGTCCTAGCTCTCGTATGAGCTGGATGTAGCCGGGAGAAGGGTTTCCTGCTTAGCGGGATAGGCTCGAGCAGCTTAATACTCCGCTGTGTTGGGACAAGCGGTTACGGAGGGTAGTTAACCGATGTGCTTTTTTTTTTTTTTTTTTTGCTTAGATGTTTGCCTCACTAGTTTCTACTGGTGGAGGCGCCCCATTTTCCACCCCAGACCGTAGTCCATTGGGCGATATCAGGACGTATAAACCAGTGCTAGTCTATCTTAATAGACTCAAACATTAGAGCAAAGTAGACCCATAGCCTATTGGGCGCCATCTATGCTGCTCTAAACAAACCACTAACTAAACTCTAAACTAACCAAGGCCGCTATTATGCCATGTGATAGTTAGTCGTCTCTTACGACATACTCTCTGTGAGGCAGTGATGCTATTATTGTCCTTGTCATACACAAAGGCCCCGGCAGACCATATGTCGCCAGAAGACTTAAAATGCTTCTGATAGTTGATACTTCTTGGTCTGACTGGTAGTTCGTATAAGAGGCAACTTCTGATTCCAAACTTCCTGCTGCCTTGTATGTAGGCTGTTTATAGTCAACGGTTGGTATGTGTTGATCTGACCGGTTGTTCATCTAAGAGACAGAAGACAAAAACTGATTCTAAATAGCCTGCTGCATTGTTTGTAGGTTGTGCAGAATCAACACTTAAAGAAGAGGTCAATGAATAAACAGATTTCTAGAACTTGATTGTACTGGGGCAAGGTACAGATATCGAGGTTCACCTAAAATATGGGGCACAACATAACTTGCTAAACCATTAAACGATGGCCAAAAAGAAGCCATCCTTAATATTTTAAATGCTTAAAAATACTTTAAGACTGTTATTTTTTAAATATTAAACTAATTCATAATGTCATAACATGGAAAAATAAATGGGAATATATATGGACATATATTGTAACTCAGGTCACTGTGTGAATCTATTACAAAATAGTGTCAAACAACATTTATTCACTACATCTGCATCTAATCACGGATATTTGCCAATATCCGTAGCTAACTAGTAAATCGTTTACAAAACAATAAAATGATATTGAAGTGCCTTGACATCTTTGAACAACGCAGCAAACTGTTTGTTTTGTGTCAATCAGATCATCATAATCATCATCAATCCCGCAACCTTGAAGGTCGTTGATGAACCGTTGTTGTAGTTTGTCGAATCAGACACCATACGTCTCAATTTTTCTCAAAGGAGTTAGTTTCAGCGATAGACCTTATCATCAACTCTTTAATGTTGTCCTCCCATCTCTTTTTCTGTCTCCCTCCCCCACGCTTCACTGTCACAGTCCCTTGCAGGATAGTTTTGGACAGCCCCAGCGATCTTGACACATGTACATTTTCATGTTTTTACTATAGTCAGTAGGTCTAGCTCTTTCCTAACAGTTTCAAGAACATTCTTATTTATAACGCGATCCAAATATGAAATGTCAAGAATTTTTCGCAAACATATCATTTTCATTGCGCAAATTTTACGTTCTAGGGCAGCAGTCAAAGTCCAAGTCTCACACACGCAGAGGTATACCAAGGTGACCATTGTATACATTAAAGTCAGCTTCGATTTAAGGCGAATGCTCTTTTGTCTTTCTAGATGATTTACAATCTAGTCAGGGCGACCATGGCCATCACTGTTCTCGTCTAGATCTCCGCTCTAGACCCCTCTGCATTCATTTCTGCTCCAAGATATTTGAACCGCGTAACACTCTCCAGAGGTTCACCTTTGGCCATAATCGGGTTTTAAATACCTTCTGGGGCGTTGACCATGATGTTATTCTTCTCTGCACTGATTTCCATCTAGAATGTATCGGCAGCATTTTCCAGGTTTGTGACTAGGCTCGCAAATTCAGACTTTGATGCAGCCAGACCGGTAATGTCATCGGCAAAACGGAAGTTGGTGACTATGCGCCCACCTATATTGACCGTCCCTACGTTTTGTTCCAATCCTTCTGACATAATGCGTTCTAGAAAAACATTGAATAGTGTTGGAAAGAGGAGACACCCCTGACGAATGCCGATTGTCGTACGAAACCATCACCCTGTGGTCCCGTTGAGGAAAACTGCACTGCTGGCATCGGAGTATAACTTCTCAATGAGGTGGGTGAGCCGCCATCCTATCTTGTGTCAATCAAATATGAGTTGCATATTTTTTCTCAAGACTTGTGTTTCGATTTCATCCAAAAATGTCATGATATAGATATGTGCATCCATATTCAAATATGTAAGTATGTGTTCGTACACGAATTTCGTTCTGTTTTTTGACTATGTAAATGTATCTACATTTTAAGTTAAAGTGAAATTCATCCATTTGAACACAATTTAAAACTGTTATGCAGAACATAGATGCACATGTATAACTTCACGACAAAGACTTTGATCTGTACGTTCTAAGCAGAAACAGCCATAAATGTTTGTGAATTCAGTATACATTTGATGAAGACATTTACTGTATTGCAACTGTATTCGTCTCGATTTGTGCGGATCACTTTCTCTCAATTTGAATGTCCATATTAGATAGTTGAAACACTGTTAGACACGTGGCATTTGCCTGGCACATAAACTCTAAAATAAATTCACAAATTTATTAGGTTATACGTACAGTAACAACCATGTTTATTGGACCTCACTTAACGATTTGACTTTATAACCATCAACTCATTTTAGGATGACCAGTTCTTCTTATCTTGTGGTTTATGCTATAATATGAATGTGAAGATTCATGCACCAATTCAAAACATGACACTTCCAATTATTGGGTTCGTGTTACTTTAATTGTTTCAGGCACAGACAAATCTAACTACACAAAAGGGCATAGTTCTTCTTCTTTGCGTTCAGGATCTTTTGGTCATGATATATCTGCAGGCAGGTCGCCATGATTAAGTCTGTAGTCTTCATCAGGTAGGAGCGACACTTGCAGGAGCGACACCATGACGATAGGGTAGACTTTCGTGTGACCATATCCTGCTGATGCATGTGTGTCCTGATGTTTCCGTAGCTGACACACTCCGTCTGCGGCAGGTTGGGTTGAGTTTTCTGTTTTGGGTTGTCTCTCATAGCCTTCCCACCTCCCGATGGTACCTGCTAAGCAGGTGGTTGGTTTGTCTACCGTTGTTTCCTTCCCGTGGTTCAATTACTGGCTGGTTGGTTGGTTGGTTGATAATACCCACAATGGGTTGGTAACCCTTTTGTGCGCCCTGAAAATGACGGAACTTGTGGCAGAGTGTGGTAGCTTTCCTGACATCACGAGCGTGCAGATGAAGTGGACCGGGGTCCTCCAGGCGGTTGTCCAATGCTTGGTTCCATCTGCGTGTCACTCACTGCTAACCACATCACATCGAACCTCACCTTGTCAGCTAGACTGTTGTCCTCGACAACAGCCCGTTTCCAGGACGACCACTGAGTAGTTCAGGTGAGGGTCTTGGCCAGTATATTTCTCCTGGCCCTGGCTAACATTATTTGACCAGTATGTTTTTTCCTGACCAGACGTTAGCCTCATCGTCCCGGTTCAATTACTAACACTGTCCACTTGTGCGCCGCGCGTGATAGTTTGTCGCGCCCGGATTGGACTTTACAGGCATATGCCGCCACACCTGAATACATACACCTGATCATGTGACCAACTTCGCTTGCGACGGTCAACTCTTACGGGTAGTCTGTAGTAATGGTATTGAGTTACGCAAAATTAGTTTCCTGAAGACAGGTAGCCATATATTATTTTAATTTCTTTCGGTCGTTTGTCGTGGTTTACCGTGTTGAACACATGTCTTTACTCAAGCCATATCTTCATCTCAATTGTGGACAACCGGGTGAGCACTTAACGTCCCATGACCACCAGTACGTCTTTGTTAGTGGCTAGCTGGTGTCAGGCATGCGAACTGTACGCTCGACTCCATATTTTCTTAACAACGCAGAAATGACGTCACTAGTGAATGTTTCAAATCTTATTTCGTTGTTGTGATTCTGTCCCGTTGAACTGACGGAAGGATTCTGTTTACACGTCATTTGTCCTTCTGGGACTATAGTGGTAAGTCCGTATTATTATTTTGACCAACGGCATACTAGACGTGATGTAGTCAGCATCACACCATCTCCATTTTCTTCTTAGAATTGTTCTGAAGACAAATGTTTTTAGGTTGAATCGTCGTCGGAACAGTTTGCAATCGGAAGAAAATTCACCACATCAGCATGAAATTGTTCCACTGAGAGACTGCCACTGTTTGTTGCTCCATTAGCTTTTGATTTATTCGAATCATTGCTTCATCTGCTTTTTGTATGTTCGATATCTCGAAGTAAATTACCGTAGCTGGAAAACTAATACTGTTAAAGATCCGTTTCCTTAGCTTGACGTTACTCAATTTCTAAAGTATAGAGCTCGATATGTTTGAAGTTAAGCCCCTCTCCTTCATGAAGTTTCACGATTTACAAAAAAAATGTTTGAGTGGGAATTTATAATTTCTTGGACCAAGAAAATGTACAAATTCAGGTTTTTGGCGAGATAATTTCGCAGCCGCAGTTCCCATTGCAAACAAATAAATGTTTAGCATATACTGGCTTTTCTTTCTAATAACTGTGTTTTCAAATACGACTTTTCTCCGTGAAGAATTACTCAGACACTTTGACTGAGATAACTATATCATCAATTCACCTTAGATGAGTGAACATTTCTCTGTCTATTTTAATGCCTGTATTTTTCCAATTTATTGCACTCAAATATTCGTTAAGGGCTCTAGTGAAACAGTTGGGTAGATAGTATTACACTATCAGCATATGAATGAACAAGTCAACCACAGTGTTGTCATAACAATGGGACATGTCTTAGCCTGTTAACTACTAAGTCCGTACACTGTTTTGTACGTACAAACACCTTTCTTCCTAACACTGTAATTATAATTTCATAATTCTATTTTGCTTATCCTTGTCTTTTCTGCTAAAGACAATCGCTTCAGTCCATCTGCTAATTGCATATTCAATCTATCACATATACAACACACTCTAACGCTTTGAGCGACACAAGGACTTTATATAAACATGACGTGTATTCTCTAAACTGTTGAACAGCCACGCTTTAGGATTTGTTTTACAGAATCGACATCAACGGACTTCGAACAATTCCAGTCTAAGTCTAACTTAGCAACAGTAAATTCGTATCTATAGTACTGATGGTTCCAATAGCAAGCTGGTTGTATACATTCTTGATCCCCCTCTCACTGCTCGACCCACTTTTGATTTTAAAATCCCAAAGCACAATTATCGACAAATCATCGATTGCAGTGGTATCCTTCAGCGCGCGATCATTTACCGAATTCAGTATGTCCTCTATTGGAATATCCACTGGTAATTTTCCTTTTTGCTTGTGAACTTCTTTCTCGTTGCTGATCTTTTCTAATGTAAACTGCTATAATTATATCCATTTGCTCTAAAGTGGCAGAGACATATTTTGTTGATTATATAATTGGTGTTCAGCTATTCGCTGTTGCTCCATCTGTATGAGATCATTGTTTGATAATTCTTCCCCATACCATTCAATCAACTCCACAACATATACTTGTACCTCAATTAACAGTTCTTGCGGTGTCAATTTAACAATCTGTTTATGAACTTCGTTTATTGTCCGCTCAAAATCAAAGTCGTCGCCAATATATTATCACAGTCAGGTGTGGAACTACTTCGTACTGAATGTTTAATTTTGCGGCATACTATTTCTTCTTATTCTTTTTAAACGACGTTGGATGAAACGACTTTAATGGGGAAGTCATTGCACGTAATTTTAAAAAAAAAAACATGCGTAATAAAGTCAGATTCACTGGCGCGCCAGACGACGCAAAACATTAGAGCGCATTTCATTTAGGAATCAATGCGAACGATAAAGACACAAACTCACTGCAAAACACATTACATTGAATTTTGCAATTTTCCTACCAGCGTTCACTTTTCGCATAACACCCAGACGTTAGCCCAGGACACAGTATTCGCCATAAAGTTTGGTTCGAGTGTCCTCAGTATAATAGCATGCACTTAGGAGAGACATTGTGAGTAATGGTTCACACATCACTCACTGGTGGTGGTCTCGCCATGTGAAAGAAGACTGGTAATTGCTACTTGCTATCTCGTGGATATTGGTAATATTCAGGAAATATTAACTCAATAACCACATCGCCAAATATTGTGGCAACAGTGACACCAGTCATAATTGTTTTTAAAAGTGTAGATAATTTATTGTCCAAATGAAAACTGTAATAGATGAGCCATGTGGTGCCCGAAGAGGCAATGCTATGCTAAATGCATACCCGGGAAAGCTTATCTGTAAAGAATAGAGGATTACACATGGGACTAGCAACCTCATCGTATTAAACATATCGGTATCTTCTTCATATTATTATTAATCAGCGCCCCTAAACGATAAGCTCTTGGGGATTCTAACTTATCGTGATGGGGGTCCCGTTGATTTATTACTCAACCCTAGCAGAACCTAGCCATGCATCTGTTTCCTCCTCGAACACAGCAGGGAGCAAACAAATTGGTATAGAAATCAACCCAGCAGAGTGCATCAAGTGCTTTAGGACAGACTCTTGACACCGAGTTAGCATGTAGTGATGCAACGATGCAAAGTGGAAGATGCAAAGAGAAGAAGATAAACTATAATTGCAAAACTTCGCGCAGCTAAAAGGGAAGGATGACTAACGTCTTTTCAGGTAACACATACTATTCAGAAATGTTAGTCATGGTCAGGTAAAATATACTGGCCAAGACCCCTGCTTCGATTTCCTTATAATCCTCCCTATTGCCAACCTGGCTAACGGGGTGGGAATCGATATGATCTCCGTAGCAGTGAACGACACGGAAATAATATCAAGCACAGCACAACCGTCGGGAGGACCCCGACCTACCTTCTTCATCAGCACGTTCTGGATGAGAGTAAAGCTACTGGAACCAACCTCTCAATGTCCAATTCATGACGCACACACTATTAACCCGTCTCATTGTTAACATTCAACAACAACAGCTTGTCGTTTGAAAGTAGGCTGTTTCTTCTTCTTCTTCTTCGTACGCAGTCAGACAGTAACCATTATTTTTTCGAAAAAAGCGGCGGTCATCCTGAGGCTCTCGCCACTGCCATAGAGCTTGTCTTGCAGTTCCACTGGTGATGGCCACATCTGCTCTCTCTGATCCTCGTATGTCGGGCAGTTCTGCAGCAGATGTTCAGCGGTCATTTTGCCAGTACCGCACGGGCATTCGTCGGTACCACCTATCTTCAATTTGTTGAATAGGTGGTACCTCTGTCTATTGTGGCCAGTGCGAAGTCTGAAGACAACGACCTGCTCTCTTCGGTTCAACTGGTAATAGGCATCGGTTTTGGTGTAACCAGTATGTTCGGTTTCCCATTTGGTCATGTATCTGGCTTTGATAAGCCGTTTTGACTCTTCGTACGTCATACTAGTATCTGTTTGTGGTAGTCTTGCACCTTCTTTTGCCAGTCTGTCTGCCTCCTCGTTGCCTTGGATGTTGCAGTGTGATGGGACCCACTGTACCACCACCCTTTTTGGTGCGGACTGCTGGCACAGTTTGCAGAGTGCTGCTCTTAAGTCATTAAGCTCAGTGTTTTTCTGGCCTTTTAGCGCTGTGACTACGGCGAGAGCATCTGTAAGCAGGACTATATGGCTTTCATTTTCATTGTGTGTCACCATTTCTTCCACTGCCACCCTCAATGCCTCTGCCTCCGCTCTGAATTTGCTTGTGTACTTACCAGTAGCGAATGACAGTGTTATTTTTCTGCCATTTGGTAGGTTCAGGAATGCTCCTGCCCCTCCGTTCTGTGTAGTGTTTGTTACAGAACCGTCGGTGTATGCATGGGTCCAGTCCATGCTTGGGTAGCTTTTCGATATGAAGCTTAGGGTAGTATCTCTCTTTTCTTTTTCAGTCTGGCAGTTTTTGTTTCCAATACCTGGTATATTTTCTACTACCTCTGGAAATATATCCTGCCTCCAGGTAGGTTTTCGTACAGTAGTGATGGGTTTTGGTGTTGTTAGTGCGTTTATGGGATCGTCGTGCATCTTTCCTTTGGCTATTTCTGCAAAGTTTCTCCGCTTTAGTTTCCCATTTCCCAAATTGTTTAGTCTCTGGTGCATTGGATGGTCAGTCAGTCTTCGGAGTTTCTCTGCCTGCAGCGGGGCTCTTTTGTCTCTTCTATCGGTCATGGATTGCAGTTTTGTAATCTTTTCAAGTTCTACAATTGGCGTTGACTTCATGCCTCCTGTTATAACTCTCATGGCTTGGTTTTGAAGTTTGCTAACTTTATCGAAGTTCGCCTTTGCTGCGGTTGTCCATGCCGCAATGCCATACTCGAGAACTGGTCTCACTCTTCCAGTGTACAGTTTCTTTAGTATGCCTTCGTCTGCTCCCCAGCTTGTGCCAGCAAGTTTCCTCATGATTGCCATTCTTTATCTGGCTCTCATTCGGTTTCTCTCGATCTGACTTTTCCATGTCATGCGCCGATCAAATGTGACTCCCAGATAGGTTGGGTTGTCGTTTGGCTGCAGGAGTTTGCCATTTAGACCTAATTTGGTATTTTGGGGTTTTAATGAAAGCGAGAATATTGTGCATGTGGTTTTCTCCTCGTTTATTTTGACCAGCCATGAGTTCGCCCACTCTTCCAGCGATGTTAGGGCCGTCTGCATCCGATTTCTTGCTATGATGAGATTCTTTTCAGAGGTCCACATAGCCAGATCGTCTGCAAACATTGAGCTATGGACTCTCCTTGGTATATTCTCTGTGATGTCGTTTATATATACCAGGAAGAGTGTGGGTGACAGTACTCCCCCTTGGGGTACTCCCTGCTCGAGTGTCACCTTTTTGCTCATCTGCCCTTGTGCTTGGACTCTGGCCGTTCTTTGTTTGAGGTAGTGGTTGATCTACTTGTACATTTTCCCACAAACGTCACTTCTTCTTAGCTTGACTCTAAGTCCGTCTTTCCAGACTTTGTCAAATGCCTTTTCCAGATCCACCCAAACAGCTACTATGTGTTTCTGTGCCTGGTAGGCATCTTCTTTTTCCTGGGCTATGAAGATGACCTGGTCATCAGTGGATCTGTGCTGTCTAAAGCCGGCTTGCTGTGGAATTAGTATTCGTTTTTCTTCCAGATGCCACATCAGTCTGGTGTTTATCATACGTTCCATCAGCTTGCCGACACAGCTCAGTAGGCTGATGGGACTGTATCCATTTGGATCTGTTTTGTCCTTTCCTGTTTTTGGTACTGGTACCATATTGCGTCTTTCCATGCCTGGGGTACAATTCCCTTTTTCCAGCTTTGGTTCAGGACCGATAGCAGTTTCCTCTTCGCTGTTTGGCCCAGCCCCATCAGCATTTCGTTTGTTATCCCGTCTTTTCCGGGAGATTTCCTTTTCTTTAATGTTCTCATAGCCTCTTCCATTTCGCGCATTGTTAATTTGGCCATCATATGCTCTTCTGGTGCCGTATTCATGTTGTCGTGCCCCTTTAGCTCTTCGCTAATGTCTGTATGCTTGTCTGCAGGGACCTCGATGTGGTTTGCTCTGGCATAGTGATCGACAAAAGCGTTTGCGGCTTTCTTACCTGTGATCAAGTTCTCGCCCTGCTTGATGGTGATATGTTTGTTTGACGGGGTTTCGTCGTTCATGGCTCTAGTAGGCTGTTTAATTCGTACTTCATCTTTTCTCAATATTTGCAAAACCGAACTTATTTCAGTGTTGATATTTGCTTCAAAGTTCTTCTTAATTGGTTCGTAGAATTGATCCATGTAATTAATTGCAATGCAAAAATAAATACATTGAACGTGTGGCGGTGCTGAAGATCAATAGAATATACAGCATACATACGTAGAGGCCAAGAGACCGTACTGGGATAGAAACAAAAACGAAACAAAAAGTTACTGGCACCTCCACACCATATAAGCTTGTCACTATTGTTTTATCTTCACAAAGTCAATGTATGGAATTCCCAACATACCTGATTGAACTGAAGAAAATACGGTGTCAATAACAACAAACAGCGGTCAGAATAACTGAAGAGACATCAAACTGATTTGAAGTATTGGTTTTGGTTCGTTCTCTCCACTTTATCTTTTCAACATGTATGATAAAAACATGAGGAGAAACGTCAAAAATTGCAAAGATTATGACAAGATCGACCCGTTCCCAATCGGTCAGTATGAAATGCCAAAACTAAGATACGCAGAGATATGCAGTTATTCTTTAGAATAGCGCCGCGGAGCTGAAACATATGATGATGTCGGTTAAAAAACATATCGAGGAACAAAATCTATACCTAACCACCAGCAAGGCCAAGATAATGAGCGGTGATAAGGCATAGACCAGATCTAAAAGTATCGTGGTGTGAAGAATGAACTTACGAACGTGACAAGTTTTGAATTCCTAGACTCGATTTCAAGCCACAATGGAGATACCACAACCAACCCCACTCTCCACACACACACAATTAAGCAAAACAATGACCACGGCTTTGCAGAAGTTAACTCAGATGAATCACTTATGGTAGAACACTAATATAATGACACAAATAAAGATCCTGATAATGTGCATCTTATCAGTGGCAGAGTTACGGGTGTGAAATATTAGGGAAGACGATTTCATCTCATGAGCTCAAATGGTACAGCAGAAAGGTCAAAATACCACGAATAGCGAGAAAGAAAAAGACAAATCATAAAGAAGCAGGATATATAACAAAATTAACTAGTAATAGGATTAAACACTTTGCCCACATGAAACTCCACAACTGTCTAAAAAAATACGATGCTGTAGGGTATGGTACATGGCTATTGAGGCAGAGGCAGAATGTGGTTCTGCGGATGACGCTGACAGACGCAGGAGTACTTGGTTAAAGAGCGAGTCTTACATATCGACTGATATGGGAGCGAGGTTCTGCAAAGAACAAAGACCCGCTACGTGATGTTGATTGTGTTGAGGATGATAGTGATAGTCCATTTTACCACTGCTACTTCTTGTCTTATCACATCCGCCTTACTTCGTTCGCTCTTTCGTTCCACATTTTTTCTATCATGCATTATTTTAATTCATGACTATCTTTCTCCGTCGTTGTGTGATTGTCATTAACTGTTTTGTGAATTGGTATGTGTTTTAGTTTTTTTGTTTTTTCCTGGCGAATGTCCTGCAGCCGTACTATGGGGTCGTTCTGTGTTTATCCTAGTGTGGTTTCTTTGCATTTATCTATATGTTTTATTACGCCTGCCGCTTGTTCCTCTGTCAGGAATGTGTCGTTATCATTTATTTAGAATTAAACATATCTCTATAATTATCTAATATTATTTTGTAAATGGAGCAGAAAAAACTGTTTATTAGAAATTGAGAAGAGGATGCATTATTTTTGAGTTTTTTTTAAAGATTTAAAGCTGTGTCATATTAGATCTTGCCATTCCCACGTTCAATGTCAACTAACACGGACATCCAAAGTTCTCTATTTCTGGATCTGATGGTACAAACGGATAGCCCCTACTCTGCATTCTCTTGATGTAACTATCCCATTGTTGTTTTCGTCTTTCACATTTGTCTTCTACTTTTTCTTTCAGTTTGTTTCCAACAAGATATTATGTTTTTTAATGGCCAAATACTTTAACTGTTTTACTCTTATATATTTATATAAATCTCTTTTCGGCAATATCTTGTCCACAATTTAGTTATTTGTTTTCATTTCTTGTCATACGATACGTAGCATTCAACCCAGTCATTAGCTATTTCCATCGATAGAGTTATAGTAATTGTTCTTTGAAAAAGTGATATAACTACAGTATATGTAGAGTTTCTGTTGTGCATATCTGCAATCGAGTGGACAGACACACATATCATTGGCATCATGTAAACTATTGGCAGACATTTGTAAACCGTTACACTTTTTTCCGGGACAGTAGCTAACATCCTGCTATTTTCGACTGTCAACTGCTAAAGGTTCTTTTTCACGCACAGCGTGTGTACTGATGTCTTAAAGTTTGTTGTGTCCCTTTCCAATAGGACTAGACTCTGATCTCACCTCTCTTTAGAACAGACGGCACTTGAAACTTTCTAAATTCGACCACACACTATTTCGCGTTTTTGTTCGTTCCTTTTCTTTGGAATCCAGCGCCTTATCTCTAATCTATTACAACCCACATTACTAAATTTTGACAGGTCTCAATTCATTTTTTTTTAAGTATGTTACTGTTTGATTACATTCATGATCAATGTATTCATTAGTTTGTTCTATGGGAGTAGCGTGTTGTCCAGCCTGGTGCGTCCGACGGAAGGTGGATAACTGAGTGAACCGTTTTATTTAGAGGGCAGAAGTCCCTATCCAATAAACAGCCGGGAATCAGCAAAAGTGAACTGCATGGAGGCAGCATCTCCACCACGCAAAGGCACATCAGGCTAATTATCTGTTTGTCTACACACTCGGTTATAAGTATATACACACACAAAAGTGAAAGGTCCTTAAAGAGAACGAACTGGCTCAAATGACAGACTGCGATTTTTGAAATATGAAACATTAAAAACATCACTGGAAAAGAGGTCAGGTCAGGTCATCCCGTAACCAGTAAGGTCGTCAGGGCACACATGCAGACATCCTCACAACCCCTCGCCACTCTCCTCTGTCAGCAGCCGCTGCCTGTGCCTCTTTTTGTCGGAGATTGGTGGATTCCTTTATATTGTCCTCCCACCTCTTTTTGGAACGGCCGCCTAGTCGTCTGTCTTGCACCTTCTCGTGCAGAATTGTATTTGCAAAACCATTTGATCTCGATATATGACCGTACTAGCGAGTTTCCTTCTTTTAACAGTTGCCAAGAGGTCTTCAAAAGACCCTAAGCTGTTGTAATTCTATCTCGTTTTTCTTCATTTGTAACTCGATCTTTGTACACGACGTTTAAAAGTCTTCGAAAACATCTCATCTCCAAGGCCTGTATCCTTCGTTGAAGGTCAGCTGTAACTGTCCATGTCTCACAAGACCAATGCACGCATTAATCTGATTTTCGTGCATAGTGTTAACCGTTTATCTTTCCAGATTGTGTTAAGCCGTGCAAGCGCCGCTATTGTCTATGCTATTCTGGCCAACACCTTACATTTTAATCCTTCATCACTGACAATCGAACCCAGATATGTCTTCTTCTTCTTCATCCAACGCAGTCAGACAGTAACCATTTTTTTTTCGAAAAAAGCGACGGTCATCCTGAGGCTGTCGACACTGCCATATAGCTTGTCTAGTGTTGCCACTGGTGATGGCCACATCTGCTCTCTCTGATCCTCGTATGTCGGGCAGTTCTGCAGAAGATGCTCAGCGGTCATTTTCTCGGTACCACACGGGCATTCGTCGGTACCACCTATCTTCAATTTGTTGAATAGGTGGTACCTCAGTCTATTGTGGCCAGTGTGAAGTCTTCTTCTTCTTCTGCGTACACAGTCAGACAGTAACCATTATTTTTTCGAAAAAAGCGGCGGTCATCCTGAGACTCTCGCCACTACCATAGAGCTTGTCTTGCAGTTCCACTGGCAATGGCCACATCTGCTCTCTCTGATCCCCGTATGTCGGGCAGTTCTGCAGCAGATGTTCAGTGGTCATTTTACCAGTACCGCACGGGCATTCGTCGGTACACCCTATCTTCAATTTGTTGAATAGGTGGTACCTCAGTCTATTGTGGCCAGTGCGAAGTCTGAAGACAACGACCTGCTCTCTTCGGTTCAACTGGTAATAGGCATCGTTTTTGGTGTAACCAGTATGTTCGGTTTCCCATTTGGTCATGTACCTGGCTTTGATAAGCCGTTTTGACTCTTCGTACGTCATACTGGTATCTGTTTGTGGTAGCCTTGCACCTTCTTTTGCCAGTCTGTCTGCCTCCTCGTTGCCTTGGATGTTGCAGTGTGACGGAACCCACTGTACCACTACCCTTTTTGGTGCGGACTGCTGGCACAGTTTGCAGAGTGCTGCTCTTAGGTCATTAAGCTCAGTGTTTTTCTGGCCTTTTAGCGCTGTGACTACTTCGAGAGCATCTGTCAGCAGAACTATATGGCTCTCATTTTCACTGTTTGTCACCATTTCTTCCACTGCCGCACTCAGTGCCTCTGCCTCCGATCTGAAATTGCTTGTGTACTTACCAGTAGCGAATGACAGTGTTATTTTTCTGCCATTTGGTAGGTTCAGGAATGCTCCTGCCCCTCCATTCTCCATTCAGAACCGTCGGTGTATGCATGGGTCCAGTCCATGCTTGAACCCAGATATTTAAAATCGGTCAACCACTTCGCGTTCCTGACCATGAGCTTTTATCCTGCTGTTGAAGCCGTCAAGATGGCGCCGGACATGGTCGCAGTCGATTTCCCTCTTGATAAAACGGTGTTTTGTTTGTGTTTTCTATGATAACTCTCGGACTATTAACGTGATTCCTGGATATAAATGTGCCGACTTGTGAATTAAGCATACTAATGTGAAAGAAGTGATGCAACGAAGTATATAACAGTGTATTTTTAGTTGTGAAAGGTAGACTAATGTGAACAGTTTCGATGGGACAAAGCCTGGCCGAAACTTGACCCGGTCAAAAGCTAGTGTCGCTCCGTGCTGTATCGTGACCTAGATAACGAAGCATGAACACTGAAACGAAGGAGGTCATCCTGACCCCGTCAAATATACGGTACTTCAGAAAGGAGCTCATCGCGCTTCGATCAGCACACTACGTCCCTTCAAACTCAGATCTACATCTGTTGCGTGTGCTGAAAATACACTTAGCCGAGGAGGCATCGGAACTCACAAGTATACAATCAAGGCGGAAGACCAGAGGAACGAGAGGTGGAAGAAGAATACACAAACAAATGCACTCAGAAACAGATACCTCAAAGCTCCACCCCAGCGATAAAAGAGAAGGGAAGGGCTACCGAGAAAATGAGGCACACGCTGACACCATACTGTCTGCATCCGAGCCCTTCACTAGAAGTCTTGACAATGTCTTGCCTCTAGAACATGTTGAGTCCGGACGAGAGAGTGAGGAAGATCCTGCGCACATGTCCCTCACTATAAACACATTGCGCAACTCACGACATCACCCTACAGATCACACCCTGACTAGCAGCTCGCAACTGGCAGGGCCCCCAAACTGCAGCGGCGGAACAGGCAGAAAACGATCACGAAAACTACCCATCACGCTTGCAATATGGAATGTCCGCACGCTACTGGACAACACCAAAGCAAACAGACCCGAACGACGGACAGCACTGATCGCCAGGGAACTGGCTAGATACAACATCTGCATAGCTGCCCTGAGCGAGACACGACTGGCAGAGGAAGGGCAGATCACAGAAGAAGGCGCTGGTTATACTTTCTTCTGGAGCGGCCGCAGCAAAGAAGAACGCCGTGAAGCTGGAGTTGGCTTTGCAATCAAGAAAAACATGGTCGACAAGCTCACAAGCATGCCCAGAGGAATTAATGACCGCCTGATTACACTGCGTCTCCCCCTAATAGGAGGGCGCCATGCAACACTGATCAGTGCATACGCACCCACAATGACAAATCCTCAGGAAACAAAAGATAAGTTTTATGAAGACCTTGAGGCGCTCATCGCTGCAGTCCCCAAATCTGACAAACTGGTCATCCTCGGTGATTTTAACGCTAGGGTTGGCACAGACCATACAGCCTGGGAGGGGGCCATTGGCCGACATGGTATCGGAAAATGTAATAGTAACGGACTGCTCCTTCTGAGGACATGTGCCGCAAATGAACTATTCATTACAAACACAGCTTTCCGACTACCTGTCCGAAATAGAACCACATGGATGCACCCAAGGTCCCGCCACTGGCACCTCATTGACTACATTATCATCAGACGTAGGGAACGAGCGGATGCTATGGTAACGAAGAGCATGTGTGGTGCAGAATGTTGGACCGACCATCGACTTGTCATTGCCAAGCTAAACTTCAAGATCCAGCCCAAAATGCGCCCCCAGGGAAAAAAACCACCTAGGAGGCTAAATGTCTCTCAGCTGAAATACGAACCCACGAGAGGAGGCTTCCAGGAAGAGCTTGAGGGCAGACTATCTGAGCTTCGTTTTGAAAAGAATGACATCGAAGAGAACTGGGTATCACTGAGAAACACACTCTACGATACAGCTGTTAAACACATTGGCCCACTCACGCGCAAGCATAAGGACTGGTTTGATGAGAACGATCTGGAAATACAGGGCCTTCTCGATGCAAAACATGAAGCGCACAGGGAATACCAGAGGGACACACCATCTCCGGCAGCAAAAGCTGCCTTCAATACTGCTTGCAAAGCTGTCCAGACCAGGCTTAGAGAGATGCAAGACTCCTGGCTCAGCAAAAGAGCTGACGAAATTGAGATGTTCGCCGAGCGTCATGACACCAAACGATTTTACGAGGCACTGAAAGCTCTCTACGGCCCGCAGCCCTCTAGTAATACTCCAGTTCGCAGTGCGGATGGGGTACTGCTAACAGATAAGGTTCAGATTCTAGACAGATGGGCAGACCACTTCTGCAAAATACTAAACCACCCATCGTCCATAAATGAAGAGGCCATCCGGCGAATGCCGCAGGTGGAACTGAACCTGGCGTTGGATGAAGTCATTACTGAGGAGGAAGTGGACAGGGCAATCAGTTCACTATCTATAGGAAAAGCTCCAGGAGCTGATGCAATACCAGCAGAGATATATAAGACAGCTGGCCCATCCCTCACCAGAAGGATCACTGAACTCTTCTGTCACATGTGGGCTGAAGGTAAAATTCCGCAGGAGCTAAAGGACGCCTCAATCGTTCACCTGTACAAAAGAAAAGGCAACCGTCAGGAATGCGACAATCATCGTGGAATATCTCTACTCTCCGTAGCAGGCAAGATCCTAGCGCGCTTACTGCTAAACAGGCTCAACAAACACCTTGAACAAAGCCACCACCTCCCAGAAAGCCAATGTGGATTCAGAGCCGGAAGAGGAACAGTGGACATGATTTTTGCCGCTCGCCAAGTACAAGAGAAGTGTCGAGAACAAAATCAGGCCTTGTACACCACATTTATTGATTTGACAAAGGCATTTGATACAGTAAACAGAGGAGGGCTGTGGATGATAATGTCTAAGTTTGGCTGCCCCAACAAGTTCATAACAATGGTGAAACAGCTACACGAAGGCATGTGTGCTCGTGTACTAGACAGCGGTGCAATCTCTAAAACGTTTCTAGTATCAAACGGAGTAAAACAAGGATGTGTACTCGCCCCGACTTTGTTCAGCATGATGTTCGCGGCCACGATGACAGACGCCTTCAGATCATTGGAGCTTGGAATACCCATAAAGTACCGCACAGATGGCAAGTTACTCAATTCCAGAAGAATGAAGGCCAAAACCAAAGTGGCTGGCGACATAATCAGGGAACTTGTATTTGCTGACGACTGCGCTCTAATGAGCAACTCAGAACTGAACATGCAGGTTGGAATGGACCAGTTTTCTGCCGCATGCAAAAATTTTGGCCTGACCATAAATGCCAAAAAAAACAGAGGTCATGTACCAACCAGCACCAGGCATGCCGTACACAAAACCAGAGACTACAGTCAGCGGGCAGACGTTGAATGCCGTAGATAAATTCACATATCTGGGCAGCACGCTGTCGAGATCTGTCAGCCTAGACGATGAGGTGGCAAGCAGAACAGCAAAGGCCAGTACAGCCTTTGGTAGAATGCGCTCGATGGTCTGGGCACGTCGTGGCATCAGCGTCAAGACCAAACTCAAAGTCTACCGTGCAACCATCATTCCAACCCTACTATACGCTTGCGAAAGCTGGACTGTATACTCTGGACATGCAAGGAGGTTAAACCACTTCCACACAGGTTGCCTGAGGCGAATATTCCACATCCGATGGCAAGATCGTGTCACTGACATCGAGGTTCTCTCGAGGGCTAACATGCCCAGCACCCATGCACTGCTAGAAAAAGCACGACTAGGATGGGCCGGACACCTCGTCCGTATGTCAGACGAGCGGCTCCCAAAGAAGCTTCTCTACGGCGAGCTGAGAGAGGGATGGCGCGAGAGAGGGCGCCCAAAGAAACGTTTTAAAGACGGTCTGAAGGACTCACTAAAAAGTTGCCAGATAGACATCGACACCTGGGAATGTCTTGCGCAAAACAGATCTGACTGGAGAAGCGCAGTCAAATCGGGTGTAGCTGCCGGTGAAGATGACCGTGTTGTGAAAGCCCACAACAGACGAGAGACGCGGAAATCCCGAACAGCGGGAACACCATCCCCTTCTACAAACCTCGTGTGCCCGATATGTAGCAGATATTTTCGTGCTCGCATTGGCCTGTTCAGCCACATGCGCACCCACACCCAACAGGGAAATCTGTGACAAGGATGATGTCGGCGATCCTCATCGACAACGATGGACAGCTATTATTATGAAGCCGTCGACGTTGTTGGTCATTAATTTGCCTTTCCAGTGTTTATCTCCATACAATAGTCAAGAGCTGTTTCATCGAGCCTTCTAACACATTTCTGAAGTTCTGCGTCTAAATCCGCCAATACCCGTCGCCCAAATTTTGTTGCAGATGTGTGTCATGCCTTCCACCACTACCTCCCCACCTGCCTGTAAGAGCTCTGCTGGTATATTGTCCACGCCGGCCGCCTTGCCTCTTCTCAATGTCTTTACCGCTACAGCTACCTCTTCCTTCGTTATCAGCTGGTTATCCCCTATAGTTATTAGTGTTGGAGGGATTACTTTCACCAGGTTCGTTCTGTCCCTCATAGTTGTATAACTCGGAACAAGTACTATGTCCATCGTTTTTGTCCTCAATAAGGCACTAGCCGTTTTTATCCTCGATCATAGTTCCTGCTTTGTCTTGGTGTTACCAGTTCTTTTACCACCTTGTATGCTCTTTTAGCATCCTTTCTGTCTAATTTCTCATCCATGTCTGTGCATTTTTCACATATCCACGCTTATGTCGTCTCTCTCATCTTTTGTTGTTTCTCTTTTTTGACCCTTTTTAAATCTACCGACCTCATCATGGGGATGTTTTTGGTTTTTCAGTGACCTTCTTCAATCAATTTTTATGGTCACTCATGGCTTCTTTTTTTGTTTGATGGCACCCCAGGATCTCTTTTGCTGTATCTATGAGTGCTGAGTTAAGATACTCTGTTACTGTATCTGTATCCAGTTCTTCTCTGAAAGCCAAAAGTGGAGCAAATCTCCACCCTACCCTTGATTGGAATTCTGCGATGATTGTTGAATCTTTTAGTTTGTCCAGGTCAAACTTTTGTCTAGTCACTTCTTTCTTTGCGACTCTCTTCAATCGCAGGCGCGTAGTCATTATAGCAGGATCGTGGTCGCTTCCAATATCGGCTTCGGGAAAACTTATCGTTTTGTCGGCGTTGATGCTAAACCTAAGCCTCCTCTGGATCAGTATATCATCAATTTGGCTGTGCACTTCATTGTTTCGGTTATGCCATGTCCAGCGTCTAGACGGCTTGTTAAACCAGAACGTGTTTGCTACCAACAGCATATTGCACAATGCAAATTCTAGGAGTCTGAGGCCGTGGTCATTAGTTTCTTTGTTTCGGTATGGGCCACATGTTCCCCTCCAGTCATGGACTGCATCTTCTCCAATTTTTGCGTTCCAATCTCCCTGGACTACCAATATGCCCTTTTTTGGCGTTTTGGATATCAGACTAAAGTTGATCATATAATTCCTTTATTTCACAATCGTCATTGTCTGCAGTAGGTACATAGCGCTGTATTATCGAAATATTAAACGGTGCTGCCTTTAGCCGTAATATGATAAAACGGCTAGATATTGGACGGCAACCTAAAATGCATATGGCTGTGTCTTTATGTACCAGTATCCCCATCATTCCACGTAAATGATTGTCCTTCCAACCGCTGAAGTAGAACATGTGGCCCTCCTCCATGGAAAAGAGGACACGCGTATAAAAGAAATGAAGGTCAAAATTGAAAATGCTAGCACTCATAGAAACTAAGAGAAAAAATGAACAAGAAGTCATTGATCTCAGAGCATCGTGTCTATTTACAACTGAGTTCATACTATCGGCATAGTTATAGAGATAGCGGGCTACATTGTGACCAGTAATACCAAGGTTCTCAAATACATTGGTGTTAAGTTGATTCGCATAGTGTCCTATGTGATACACTGCCAGTAAACAAAACGGATGATGCATGCGAGAGATAATATTATCCGAACATTAATTTGCACAAAATGGAGAGCACTGCCAAATGTCTTCCTAACATCAGCACACGTCTTGTGTTTCTCTGTAGCTGAGTACGCCGTGCCAGTTTCGAAACACTGTACACATATCAAACGTATTGATAGATTTCGAACAGGTCTATCTTTATGAAGAAATAACATGAGTAAACAGAGATGATAAGGTGTTCGATCGTTGAGACCCAGACGACCTGATGATCTGCCCAAGCCTCCTTGAAACATTCAATATGGATGACATGTTGAGGGTGAACGACAAGGCAATTTCCGCGGACGAATATTGAAAACATGATGTCTGACATGGTCCTAGGACACGAAAAATAAGTACTGACATCCAGTATATCCAGCTAAGAGCTTTTTAAATGATATGTATATGAAATGTAATTCAAATAACAAGAATAGACACGGTCCGTATTCAGACAATACATACATTTCTGGAATCCCAGTCCTTGCAGCCTCCTTGCAGAATCTAGAAGATCAAATTCTACTTCGATGGTTTGGCGATGTCGGCAGTCATGAGAAACAGAGAGCTAAGGATCTAGACCCAAAGAACGACCCACATTCCGCTGGGATGACAATATAAGAAGGTCCAAAAGGGACCGTGTGCTAAACTGGAGAGGAAGACAGTGGACACAATAAACGGATGCTCTTTCTATTTAATCACTACATCACAGGATAGAAGTGAAGCAAGAATTATTTTAGCGCCAGCACACATATATGTCTAATACTGTTGGAAATAGTGTTGCCAACTTCCATTATCTGCCTTGTTTATGTTTCGCTTTATCTGTCGTCCGCATTTTACGTACACGTAGGAGAAACAATTTACTTTCACCTGTCATCTGATTTCTTCTGTACTTTACTAATTATCAGTTTTCGTTTTCTCTTTTTTAATTCCTAATCCAAATTTTTGGAACCCTACATACAATATAAGCAAATCCCATGCGCAATTTTGACACGCGCATTCTATAAAATGTCCATATTTTAAAACGGATGTCGTAAATGGCGACTAAAGACAGTTTTGCATGGGAATAACAACCGCTTCATTTCAAACCATTGCAATGTAATGTCTAATACAAATGTTCCAGCAGTTGCGTTTACCCTTTACGTCACTTTGAGCGATGATGTGAATCAGCTCACCGCCATTCTTAACATGCTGTGTGTTTGTTTTACTAATCAGCACGTAGATGATATATCTAAGAATATTTTGAGTTATGCATGTGTTTATGAAACACATTAGGGGGAGACCCCGCATCTATCTCTCACAAATATGTTTCCATATGTGAGTTAATCTTACTAAATTTAAGTTTGCTTCCATTCCAGGTTACTGAAGTTCGATTCAATAATTTAATGCATGTCTATTTCTTCTAAGCATATACTTTATTATGCTGGCCGCAATCTGTTTTGTGGTTTATAAAGCATATATTCATTTGTGTGTAAAACTATATGTGTATGCAAATTACTCTTTTACATAATATTGTTTCTGCCGAATTCAAGAACTTCATTGTCCACATAGTAAACTAGATATAAATATAATAAACGGTGACCGAGAGTCCAGCAAATATCACATTTGTTTGTTTCGTTACCAGTGTTTCGTAAGGGGGAATGCATTGCAATGTGTGATGCTCCTTCCAGCACAGTACTTTTGATTTAAACGCACACTTTTAAATTGGTCCACAACGTCAGACGTCAACTAAAATTTGTTCGAAGAAAGCAGCTGTCATCCTGCGGTATAGTTCCAATGAAACAAGTGCAGATCGCAAAGACGTGATTTAAGTTACTTGTGTGACGTTTGCGACATCACCAGCCCGCTTGTCTTTAAAAACTAGACTAGAAGTTCAACCAGCAGTCTAAGGTGAGTGCTAAATAAGTGTGACTAAATGTCTGGTTTGCTGAGATAAAATGGCTTTTTGACCATTTATTGATCTTCATAGTTATATTCGAATGACGAAAGCTCGTCTAGTCGTACATACGCTATTTATTTTCCTTCAAACGTTATTTGGCTATTTAGGTAACATGTTGTTTAAATATGAGTCAGATAGGTATCATTTTTACTGCATTTGAGAAAATTCCTATTTACTATATGTAAAATTACTTTTTAAATTTATTTGTTTCAATTTCAGTATCTGCCACCGTTCAAATGTGATAGTGCAAAATATAAATGGCTTCACATATTTGACTTTACAAACCGATTTACCAAACTACACTACTACCAGTGAAAAGTGTCTTATTTGAGAATTCAAAATTAGCAATCGACTTAACGATGGCAAGCTAAATAGTTCTACACAGAATTGTTCACATAAGCCAGTAGCACTGTACAACAACATGAGAGTAATACATTCTTATTGCTAAACCTTTAGATCATTATGTAGCACTATATAGCAATAAGAGAAACGATCTATCTTGATGTTACAACTCAACAATCGCATTATGCAATGTCGAAGAATACGTTCTTCTCCTGGTTATTTTGGGACACGCCAGTCTCAGTAGACAATATAAAGAGAGTCATTCGTTGATATGAATAAGTTGAGTTATTAGAGCAGTTTTTGATAGTGTTAACGAGGTATTAAAGCAGTTCTTGAAAGAGTTTTCAGGTATTGCAGTAGCCCTTTGTAGCGCTAACGAGGTATTTTAGCTGTTCTTGATAAAATTAAGTTGAAGTATTAGAGCACATCTTGTCAGTGCTAACGATGTATTATAACAGTTATTGACAGGGTCAACGATGTATTATAACAGTTATTGACAGGGTCAACGATGTATTATAACAGTTATTGACAGGGTCAACGATGAATTATAACAGTTATTGACAGGGTCAACGATGTATTATAACATTTATTGACAGGGTCAACGATGCATTATAACAGTTATTGACAGGGTCAACGATTTATTATAACAGTTATTGACAGGGTCAATGATGTATTATAACAGTTATTGACAGGGTCAACGATGTATTATAACAGTTATTGACAGGGTCAACGATGTATTATAACAGTTATTGACAGGGTCAACGATGTATTATAACAGTTATTGACAGGGTCAACGATGTATTATAACAGTTATTGACAGGGTCAACGATGTATTATAACAGTTATTGACAGGGTCAACGATGTATTATAACAGTTATTGACATGTTTAAGTTGAAGTATTAATGCAGTTTTTGACAAGATCAAGTTGAAGTTTTAGAGTAGTTCTTGTAGTATTAACCAGGTACTATAACACTTATTGACAGGGTTAACGAGGTACTATAACAGTTATTGGCAGGATTAACGATGTACTATAACAGTTATTGACACGTTTAAGTTGAGTTATTATAGCAGTTCTTGATATGGTTAAGTTGAGGTAATAGAGCAGGTAGTGGCAGGGCTAAATCCATGTATGACAGCAGTCCTTGACACGTTTACCACTCGCTGATATAAGAGTAGTAAGTATCGAAACGACAGGAAACCCGGGAGGATATCAAATAAACACATTTGCGAGAATAAAATCATAGACAAAGCACATTTACACCTCTCAGAAAGGATACTCAGCAGACAGCGTACAAGAAACTCAAGCCATGTGCAATTTGGATTTTAAAAACAAATTTCCAGATGAGGAAAAAAAACTTGCTGCAAGAAATACATAAGCTAGTGTATTCAGACAGCTATACATCCATTCAAAAATCGTCATTTTTTCGCTAGCTTTTCTCAAATCTAATTTTTTGCAGATGTGGACAATTCATAGACCTAGTTCGTTTCAAACAATGTTCACGGGTTTTTAACGTTTATGTCATCAAGCATAGGCTACAAATACTTATTAATGGTTGTATCGTTGATAAACAAACACTTGTAGCCAAAGGAACACTTATGTCCTGAAAACAAAAGGAAACTCCGAGACAGGGTTATGATCGATTATCGGAAATTATAAAATGGTAGAGCCTATTCAGTTGACTCAGTTGAAATAGATACACGTATAATAGTTACAAGTGGTTGGATGTAAAAAGTTTAAGCCAATTGATGTTGTCTATGTGATATGTCTTTCTTGCAACAAGGCGCATCTTTCATTTGAATGTTCATGATTCAAGTCGGAAATGCTCTTCACTTTATCTCATATCCCATTGGTCGGTGCATGTTTTCCTTCGAGTTGGAATCATGATCTCAACTTTATTGTCCTGATAGAACTATTGCGACATTGTTGTTGAATGGACTTTTGGGGGAAAAAGCTTGTATTCCCTATTCGTATTGATCGTCGAGTATTTCAATCTTGAAGTAATGCGTTGTTTGAATTTGATTCATGACCAGTATTTATTGTTAAGAAATTATTTTATGAGAATATTTATGGAATCATTCCCCAGTTGAGGCGGAAATGGTTTTTTTCAGACCGCATCGGATCTCGGGTCGACCCAGCCTTAAATGGGAACCGGTCTCATATAGCCGAACGTTTGAAATGTGAGATCGCTAACATCTCACACCCCTACTGCAGTATTTGATATGGGTTACTTTTATTTCTTCCTGGTATACGGTTAAAACACGTGTTACACTTTTTCCTCAGATAAGTATATTTTTTGTGCCTCAAAGGCCGTGGTGGGGAGAATAATATCTGGTCACACAAAACATACTGATCAGATATGTTAGTAAGGGTAAATCTTGTAAAGAAATCGTGTAAATATGCTGGCCAAGATCACCACCTCACTTCCATGTAGGTCTCCCTGGAAACGGGGCGTTTTCATGACATCTTGGCTAACGTGGTGGAAGATCAACGTGATCTGTAGTAGTGAGCAACCGCCTGAAAGACCCTGTCTATCTTTATCCACACGCTCTGGTTGGGAAGAAAGCCACTGCAACCCAACACAAGGCTCTTTCAGGCGCACAAAATAGTAAACTTACTCGCTGTGGGCACTCAACAACAACAACATCCTCAAAGGGCCTGTGTATCTAACGCCTTTTCTTTGTACTGCTATTAAAAAATGCTCTGCTTTAAACAGTTGCACATGTCGGCGCACGGTGTGCACGGTATTTCATTATATATTTAAATCAGGTATTTCATTTGGTGGTAGAAAGTTTAGAGATAGAGATATATATTTATATTCGTTAATATCTGCCATAGCAACTGATTACACACACAAGAAGACCAACATTTACGCAATACATGAATGTAGTTTTTCGATTAGACTCTTCAACGGCCCAATTTCAGAGGCCAATTCATTGGTGGAATATGTGTTTTCTGGATGAAATGTGAAGTCTAGTGTTCCCGGACCGTTTTAAAAAGGGTACTGAAGAACCGTTGACTAGTCAAGCGAGCCGATAATGGATATATATTTTTCGTTACCCTCAAAGAATGCAGAAAATATCTGGCGAAAGTAAACAAACCATGACAGTTACACTTTGTAAGGTAAATACACGCACATAAGCAACAAGGCTGAAGATATAGGGATAACTGAAATAACAGAGGCGGTGAATGCCACTGCATACGGTTGACGATCTGGCTCCTTCCAGAGATGCCTTCATAACCTAATTCTGAAAGGAAAAGCAGGAACAGCGAAAAGATAAAGAAGAAGAGGAAGAAGAAGAAAAGAAGATCTAAATAAATAACCAACAGGGAATATGAACCTATCTCAGAAGCATATAATAGATATGATAATGCTCATCAAAGTAGGATGGAGTGAGATCTGGCTGCCACCGATATGTCATGATACACTCTCGTCATCAAAGTAGGATGGAGCGAGATCTGGCTGCCACCGATATGTCATGATACACTCTCGTCATCAAAGTAGGATGGAGCGAGATCTGGCTGCCACCGATATGTCATGATACACTCTCGTCATCAAAGTAGGATGGAGCGAGATCTGGCTGCCACCGATATGTCATGATACACTCTCGTCATCAAAGATAAGAGCAAGAGTTTAGGAAATCCGCTGCTAGATCTCGCCTAAGCTGTATGTGAATTATCAGTATTTCTCTGTAATTGTGCTTTATTGACAATATAAATGTGATTTAACGTTTATTGCTTGAGTCTCTCCAACCCATAATAACACACCATCGTTTATGCATCTTAAACATATGTTTTTAGCTCGGAATAGCAAATGAGTTTGCAAGAATACTCTTGAAACAATGCATCAAAATATGAAAGAAGGCATGACGAAATAACAATATTGTTTCCTGGAGACTGGATGTAGACGATTGAAAAAACAAAACAAAGACATGGCTCTGCCATCTTGTTTCAGCGATGAGACGAATACGACATTTAGTAGCACAGGCCATGCGAAAATTCGACAGGTCTAAATCATAGCATTGCTTTAATTGAATCGGCAGTAAAACAGATACATATCAAATTAAAACATGGTCTACGAAAATATGACAAGGCACAGACATGCTTTTATCTTTTTCAAATATTAATAAAAAGGATAAGACCTATAGTAACACGTCTCCTGGTGAAAATATAAGACAAAAATAAGGCCTCTATGAAAGAATATATAAACGGTTATCCTACAGTAACATGGGTGCTCGAAAAATAGACAAGACAAATACAAATCCCCACTTTCCTTGAAAAGTTTAGAACAAAAAAAAAAAAAAAAAAACGGGACAGGCGATGACTAACCACTTGTTTCACAAAAACATCTCCCCAGACAATACTATTTCCACGACTTTCCTAAACCATTAACAAAATAGGTCCTTAGTATGTCCTGCTAAAAGAGACAAATAAATACATGTCCTCGTTTTGTTTTTCACAATTAATCAATAGATTATGTTTGGCCGTTTTTCCTCAATGAAGGAATACGTCATACACAGAAAACATTCCACTGAACACTCATACCTTAATCAAAGTATCAATGTTGATACTACACTTTAAGGGTATCTCAAACTGTAAGTAAAGTAAAAAGGATGTACTTACAGAAGTTAAATACTATTGTCTCCAGTGATGCCTGTCTTCAATGGTTGGTAAGTTCTTGTACTTGGCTGCCGGTGTGGTCTGGAATTTCAGCTTTGGTTTTGTTATGTTTTTGTCTTAAAGATTTATTAGGCCTATATCTTAAAACAGTGTAACTACTGTCTGGTTGCTTGATTTCCTGTGTTGAGTTCTACCTATAGTCATGTGACTTGACAAAACCTCACTCTAACATCAACAAGTGACTACCCAAGCCTACCGATCTCTTTGACATGAAAACTCTCTTTCTTGCGAGTTATATATTTCAGAAGTTATTTTTTAGTTCACCTCCCTTTTTCTGCGGTTTTACTCTCGAGGAAATGCGCGTGCGTGCTGTCCTCTCATTAGTTCGGCACTGAAGAGCAGCCAAGTAGCCAACGACTAGGTTTCTGTAGCTAAAACAGAAACGGAATGAACGTGCATTCCCTTTGCTTATATTAGAGTATCCTTACTTATAAATCACTAGTCCCATCCCTTATATCTGGCAGATATATGTGCGTGTCACCGTTTCTGATAATCGTATTGTTTTATACAGGTGCGCGCGGTTCCAGAGATGCCATGCGCGAAGATCTAACAGGGTGGTCAATCAAGCGGCGGTGTCTGTTTTCTTCACTTCCGCTGATGTCGCAGTGTCGGGAAAGCTGGCATCTGATTGGTTACGCGGAATGCGAAGTGATAAAACAATCTCGATTGATAAGTCATCTCAGCCGTCGCCATCTTCCGGTGCTTAATTACATGAGCAATCATCTATACCTTGCTATTTGATTTATGTGGCTTGGGCTGGGGACTTCATTCATTAGTGTGATAGATGAACAGTTTCTTTTGAAACTGATACAATGCGATTTGCATAGTGATCCAATATATCTCTTATCTATGTAAATCACATCACAGTGAATTAAAAATAAAAGGCTGCAACTGGCATTTCCTTCTGACAGATAAGTGTACAGACACACTTGTCATTTTATTGGTATCTTGTGAACACAGCGTTGCAAGTGTCATTTCCCTCCCCCCTCCCCTCCCCGACATATATGTGTACACACTTGTCGTGTTATTGGTAAAATTTGAACACAGCGTTTCAAGTGTCACTCCCCACCGACATATGTGTACACACTTGTCGTGTTATTGGTAGCTTGTGAACACAGTGCTGCAATTGGCATCCTCCACCCCACAGATATGTGTACACACATACTTGTCATATTATTGACATCATTGGAACACCGGCCTCAACTACGAGTATTAATCGCCAGCAATTGCTAATTATATGCAGGCATGATGTGTCCGTTTGTGTTCCGTTATAATTGAGTGATCTACCAGGGCCAGGGTATATGACAAGGACAAGAATAGCACCACTGCCCCACATAGAGTATGTCGTAAAGGGCGACTAACTGCATGACATGGCATAACGTGGGTCATGATTAGGTGGTTTGTTTAGAGCAGCATAGATGGCGCCTAACATGTTGCAGGTCTAATTTGCTCTTGTGTTTGAGTCTATTACGATGAACTTGCACATCGTTTAACCACCATCTGCGACGCTTTTCCTAACGCAGCGGAGTATTAAGCTGCTCGATCCTAGCCCGCTAAGCAGAAAATCCTCCTTCCGGCTACATCCAGGTCGTGTCAGCTGAAACCTGCACAGGGGCATATGTCCCTGTAGAAATTCAGGTCGACTAAGAACTAAGATAATTGAAGGCTACTTAGTTTTGTTTCAAACTTAGTTCTTGCACTGATTTTTTATTTACAATGTCCGTCATGGATGAACAATTGGTGGAGATGATTTAAACTTATAGTAAGTCATTTGAACAGATCAAAGTGGAGAACAATAATCGTAGGATTGAAATGTGGGTGTTTACTCATCTTTGCTTTAAATTGTAAAAGATGACCGACTGACCCATAGTGGTAGAAGCAGAGGCGACCAACACGTTTGGAGAGATGGGAACTCGAGACAAACAAAGGAAACAAGGATGAAGGGGAATGCACTGCTGCTCAAGACATGACGATTTGGTGTGTATTTGTTATATATAGAGACTCCAGTTGGAGCTGAAAAGAGTTTGCTAATAATGATAATGTTATTTCCTGTATGAATATGTGTGGGACAACGACGAGAACATGGCCACTGCCACACTGAAAGCTTATCGTAAGCGGGGACTCACAGTGTGGTTTAACACCGCTAGGGTGAAAGACTTTCAATCTCTAAAGTGTGCAGGCTTCACCATTCACGTGGCCAAAAATCTGATGAGCGGTCTGAGTTTAAAAAATACGGCTCTAGAGCAAATACACACATATATATATATATATATATATATATATATATTATATATATATATATATATATATATACATATATATATATATATATATATATATATATATATATATATATATATGTATATATATATATATATATCTTCTTCTCCTTCGTACGCTGTCAAACGTCAACCTGTATTTTTTCGAAAAAAACAGCGGTAATCCTGAGGCCGTCGACACTGCCATAGAGCTTGTCTAGTGTTGCCACTGGTGATGGCCACATGTGCATTCTCTGGTCCTCGTATGTCGGGCAGTTTTGCAAGAAATAGTTAGCGGTCATTTTCCCGGTACCATAAGTGCATTCGTCAGTGCCACCTATCTTCAGTTTATTGAATAGGCGGTACCTCAGTTTGTTGTCGCCTGTGCGGAGTCTGAAGACCACGACCTGCTCTCTTCTGTTCAACTGGTAATAGGCATCGTTTTTTGTGTAGCCAGTATGTTCTGTTTCCCTTTGGTCATGTATTTAGCTCTAATAAGCCTGTTTGACTCTTCGTAGGTCGCACTAGAATCTGGTTGTGGTAGTCTTGCACCCTCTTTTGCCAGTCTGTCTGCCTCCTCTTTGCCTTGGATGTTACAGTGGCATAGAACCCACTGTACCACTACTCTTTTTGGTGCGGACTGCTGGCATAGTTGACAGAGTACTGCTCTTAAATCATTAAGTTCAGTATTTTTCTGGCTTTTTAGTGCTGTGACTACAGCCAGGGCATCTGCAAACAGGACTATCTGGCTTTCATTGCTTTCGCCTGTCAGTATTGCTTTTACTGCAGGCCCCCAGTGCCTCTGCCTCCACTCTGAAATTGTTTGAGAATTTTCCAGTTGCACTGACAGTGTTATTTTTCTACCGTTTGGTAGGCTCAGGAATACCCCTGCCCCTCCGTTCTGTGTTGTGTTCCTTACAGAACCGTCGGTGTATGCATGGGTCCATGCCATGCTTGGGTAGTTTTCCATTATGTACCCCAGGGATATGTCTCTTCTTTCTTTTTCAGTCTGGCGGTTCTTGTTTCCAATACCTGGTATATTTTCTTCCACCTCCGGAATGATATGCTGCTTCCATGTGGGTTTGCGTACAGTTGGGATGGGCTTTGGTATTGTTACGGTGTTCATCGGGTCTTCGCTCATCTTTGCTTTCCAAATCTATTTAGTCTCTGATGCATTGGTTGGTCAGTCAGTCTTCTGAGTTTCTCTGCTTTCTGCTGGGCTCTTCAGTCTCTTCTGTCAGTCATGGATTGCAGATTTGTAATTTTTTCAAGTTCTACAATTGGCGTTGACTTCATGCCTCCTGTTATAACTCTCATGGCTTGGTTTTGAAGTTTGCTAATTTTATCAAAGTTCGTCTCTGCTGCTATTGTCCATGCCGCAATGCCATTCTCGAGAACTGGTCTCACTCTTCCAGTGTACAGTTTCTTTAGTATTCTTTCGTCTGCTCTCCAGCTTGTGCCAGCAAGTTTCCTCATGGTTGCCATTCTTTGTCTGGCTATCATTCGGTTTCTCTCGATCTTCTTCTTCTTCTTCATCGTACGCTGTTTACAGCGATATTTACGTTGCACTGTTTTATTTTGTTAAGCCTGTGGCTCAGTGCATCCGATTTCAACAGGCGTTTCTGTAGGGATGCCCTCTTTAGCCTTTGGCTGTCCCCAGCCTAACTGCAAGGCTCTCTCGATCTGACTTTTCCATGTCATGCGCCTATCAAATGTGACTCTCAAGTAGTTTGGGTTGTTCTTTTTTCCTAATGTATTTGCCGTTAAGACTTTTGTTGGTGTTCTGGGGTTTATTTGAGAGCGAGAATATCGTACATGTTGTTTTTTCTTCGTTTATTTTTACCAGCCATGAGTTCGCCCACTCCTCCAACGATGTTAGGGCCCGCTGCATCCGATTTGCTTGCTACGGTTAGATTTTTTTCAGAGGTTCACATAGCCAGATCGTCTACAAACATAGAGCTGTGGACTCTTCTTGGTATATTCTCTATGATGTTGTTTTTATACACCAGGAAAAGTGTGGGTGACAGTACCCCCCTCCCCCACCCCCTTAGGGTACTCCTTGCTCCATTGTCTTCTTTTTTCTCATCTGCTTTTGTACTTGAACTCTGGCTGTTCTGTTTTCGAGGTAGTGGCTGATCCATCTGCACATTTTCCCAGATACTTCACTTTTTCGTAGCTTGACTTTAAGTCCCTCTTTCAACAATATATATATATATATGAATTTAAAGATTTTAAATTATTGTTTAAGAGATTTAATGATGCAGAGAAAATATTTCATCGAGTAAACCAACATTGGTGGAAAAAATACACTTTCTGAGAAAATATTTCTGTTCTGTGTTAGGATTAAAATGATACACTCTGAAGTCGTGAATTTGAACTAGCCAACAAGATTCACCCTCCTCGGCAAATCGACTACTCATTTCACAATGTATGCATATTTACGAACGATGACAGAAGAAAGTAGAGGGATGGATAAAACTGCCCATTATATTGTCTCCTCTGTTTAAGAGTGACCCAAACAAATATACGTGTAGTAGTATACTGTGGGTAGTATAGAATTCATTTATAAATTAGGCTTATGACTTGCCTTCGTTCGTTCTCAATATCCCGCTACCAAACTCTGAATGGGCTTAAGTAGCAGAATGTAGTCCAGAGAACGGAATACGTTGTGTCGTAGTTTACAGCTTGACTGCGATATTTGCACCTTTCGGTCCAACACATCCGACTTCAGTAAACATTTTTTGAGTACCGGGTTAGCATTCCCTCTTCGATCAAGATGCTGAACAGCGTATGAGATGCAGTGGTCAGCGACCCATAGCTGACTGCTAACGTCAGGGCCAGCAAACCAGAGCTGCCAAGAGCCTTCTACGCCTCCACGAGGTGATCTTGTATACAGGCTGCAGCAGGGCAGACTGGCTAAGGAGAAGGGATCAAAGAGGGAATTAGGCTTATGATGGTAAGGCATGTGAAAAGATTTGAAGGGTTGTCTGCCACGTGTGGATATAGGGTCAAGTGAGGAATGTGACACATCATCAAGGTGAACATTCAAAGTGTTATATGCTGCCAGCTTGATGAGAGTGTACGGACAGTGGTCTATAGACTCCGATAGGGGCTCGACTGATTGAGATCCTAGCTGTTTATCAAACAATAGATATGGACAGCCGGTGGGCTTGACTATGGCATCTGGGCATCCACTGCAAAGTTACCAAATAAAGGAGGAACAGAGAAAACACAAATAGGCATCACTAGTACCATTTCTGGACCATCTCTAAGGTGGTTCTATTTCTCTTCCACTGACCACTGCTTCCATTAACTAATACTATGTTAACGGATAGTTTATAAACCGATAGTATACACATTTAGATAGCTAGTTATGCGAACAGTTAGTATATAAAGAGATAGTATATTTGCCGATAGTAAATAGACATATAGTACATTAGCCAATATTATATAACATGTAGTATATTAGTTGATATTACAGAAACATGCAGTACATTAGACAACAATATATACAAAGATAGTATATAAATTGACAGTACATAAACATAAAGTATTTTACCGATTGCATCAAATCGATAGAATTAGGACGATTTGAAAAGTTTTTTCCTTTTAGGAGATAATTTCATTAATGTGCACGATTTACACTTGAACTTTATATTTTCTTCAAGCTTGGAATGTACTTTATGTCATGTATAATTATTTGTCAGCGTAGTTACCATCACCGTCCACACACAAACGCCAAAGTCGCACACGATGTTGCATGTGGTTGATGAAAAAATATGACATTATCTTCCGAAACCAGGAACTTAAGGCACCTAAAAGGCTGTGGGGCTACTTCCAATAGAAGCGAAATCAAAAGTACATTAGCCGGCTGTGGATGATAATAATAATAATAATAGCCGTCTATCGCGACCAATGATGACAACAGCTTTTCACACAGTACGTTTTCGCCGCGACTCGGAGATCCGGCGCTCCTCAGCATTGTAGGCGCCTCTGATGGCGGTTCTAAGGCCATGACTGGTGATTCTGTGCCAGACATTCCCATGGGCTTACATCGATGATTAATGTTGAAGAATGTCCAAGATATTTTGAGGGGATTTTTTTTCTTCTGTAGCAAAGCCCATCATATTATTCAAATGTAAATTAACTGATTGTATATTATCCGAGTTAATGTTAACTGATTGTATATTATCCGAGTTAATGTTAACTGATTGTATATTATCCGAGTTAATGTTAACTGATTGTATATTATCGAAGTTAATGTTAACTGACTGTATATTATCCGAGTTAATGTTAACTGATTGTATATTATCCAAGTTAATGTTAACTGATTGTATATCATCCGAGTTAATGTTAACTGATTGTATATTATCCGAGTTAATGTTAACTGATTGTATATTATCCGAGTTAATGTTAACTGAATGCATATTATCCGAGTTAATGTTAACTGAATGTATATTATCGAATTTCATATTATTCCATTGTACATTATTCGATTAAATATTAACTAATTGTATATTAATTGATTGTATCGTATCCGAGTTAATATTAACTGATTGTATATTAACTGATTGCATATTCTCCGAAACATAACGCATTTACTCATCAAGAAGACAACTGATTGTTGACAGGAGAAACTATTCGATATGTCAAAGAAGTCACATATCACACAATTTGAATATTGCATGCCGAAATAAATTCAGACGTCGTCGAGTTTGTTTTATATTCTGTGTTTTCTTTCCTTTGCATGTTTGCCATGTTCCCAATTGCATGTTCTTATTGGATCTCATTTGGTGTGTTGCATGTCTTTTCTTGGGTTATTTATTCCCAAACAGAGTGTTTGTGGTGTGTAAGTCATAATGTGCCTAGTTGTGCTTTTTCTGATTCTTTGTTCCTCTCGTCTCGTCTTATCGTTACACTTATTAACCATTATTAACCATTTGTCGCCACTGTTATCTGTCTATCACCATAACATCGGTATCGTTCTAGATTTTGCCGAACCACTTTTTAACATCATCTGTTCAGCGCCTCTTTAAGCAACCTATTTTTCTCTTGTCCGAGAATGAACCTTTGAATATTTTGTTTGGTAGATCACTCGATCGTATTATATGACTGTACCACTGAAGACTGCGTGTTTTTACTGATGTGAGCTCTTGATAAGGTCCAGTAGAATGTGTAATTGTGTTGCGTACGATGACATTTGTGACACAGTCCATGTCTATTATTCCAAGGATCCGTCTGAAGCATCCCATCGCCATCGTCTGGATATTCAGCTCCCATACATAGTTTGCAACGCCAGCGTCTCACACTCATAGAGGTACACACGTGTGATTAGTATTTGTATTAATTTGATCTTAGTTTTAAGCGTGATGTTATCGTCTTTCCACGATGGTTTCACTAATATGCAGATAATTAATGCTTTTGAAGACCTTATTCTTAGCTCAGCCTTAGTTGCCTGTGCCCCAATCACAGATTCTATGTATCGGAATTGGGCAACCATCTCGATCTGTTTTCCATCTGTTCAATCCTTTTACATATTAAATGTTTATATCTCCTGTGAGATGTGTGTGAGATGTGTGTATTTATTTACGCGTGTGCTGCTATCAATACTGTGCATTCATTGCCGTGTTTTAATTGCCTCTTAGCATGTGGTATCATATACCTTGCTTTGACATATATTACAGATTGTAATATATAGGCTTTTTTATGTCTTTGTTTTGTTAGACTGACCTTACGTCATAAATCGATGTTGTCTATTTACATGAACACTGTTATGTTATGTTTCTTGTCTTTTTATATATCCTCTATTTTTTAATGTTCGTAACAAGGACTTTCTGAACGGTTCCTGACGACCACGTTCAGATGACAATCATCGGCTGTTTCATGTAAAAGGTATCGACCCAGTTAATGTAGTCGCTGTGAGACATCAACTGGGCTGCGTGACGCGGTATGTTGTGGGGAACAGTGACAAGAAGTTAACAGATGACATGGGTTCATCGGGTGCAGGGAATTAGGTATATGTGCGGGCACATACACGAGTGTATGTATAAATATGTGTATGTATAAGTATCTTCTTCTTATTATTATTATTATTATTATCTTCTTATTCTTCTTCTTAATTTTCTTTTTCTTGTTTTTCTTCTTCGCCTCTCACTACAAATGGCGAAGTGTTGGCTCAACACAACATTTGTTTTGCTGTAACCAGCGTCTAGTAAATATTGATTCCATTTGTTTGGAGTGTGATTTTGGTAGAGCTGTTTTTTGCATGATAAGGTTGCCTGTCTCAAGCGAAACCATTGTTAGTCGCCTCCTAGGTCAGAAGCAGCAGCAATATGCGCCTAAGATGGGGGGATTGTGTTTTAGTCCATTATGAATGCAGTCAATGCATGGATTTGACTGGGATTCACACTAATGGACGACTTACACTTGTGTACACAGAAACATATGTTGCAGTTTTCTATTTGGAATTATTAGTTTGTTTATTTTGGGGGTGTTCTTCTCTCTGATTATCCTGGCAAAGTCATCGGCTATTTTAAATAGTGTTTCGGCTACAATGTGTCGTATTTTTACGGTCCAATACACACGTATAAATTTCAAGCGATTGGCGCTTTTCGTCATGTTTTCTGACAACACATGAGTCATAAATGGACTAACACATCAACCGGAAAAGATTGGACCCTGTCCGGTTAGCAGCAAACCAAAGGCACATCGCTCATACGCTGAGTGATGTGTTTAATCTTTGCGGTACCCGTTTGAAGCCAGCAGCGAATTCGGCTTCCCTGAAGGAGTCAGAAAGGATTTGTCATAAAACAACCAGGCTCCGGGGCTTGATTTTCTGATACTTGATTGAGGACTGCACATTCTAGTGTAATTTTTTTTCCTGCAGCACGTGCGGAGGCAGGTGTTGATCGACTCAACGAGTCGCTGATACATAAGCGAATATTATTATTATTGTTATTAGGTCAAGTTGGGAAGAGAATAGTGATCATATTATATCACCCCGGGAGCCACTCTAGTACATAGACGGCGGAGATGTTGTTCATCTGTCATGTCAACAATTTTTTTTTCTAGAGCTCCTCGGGTTAACCTTCCAAAAACATGTGATTTAATAGGCCGCAACGCTTAGTTGTTATTAGACATCACCCGATGGATGGTGGGCGTATACCGTACCATTTCTTACCTTCAACGAAGCAACTTCTTGAACAAATGCCCGAACACGCGGTTCATCTCGTAATACACAGGTCCACTGTAGTAGTTGTCTTGTTCCCTTGTCTACAGGGGAAGGGGATGTTGTTCGTCCGCTTTGGGATCAAATCTCTGTATACGTGATTGGTTCTATATACATGTAATCGATTGTGTAGGCAAGCAGTGATGTAGATCAATTTTAATTAAATAACTTCCACATACACTGCCTGTGGAAACTACTGAGGATTAGATGACAGGACGTGGTGCCAAATACAGATGTGTTAGCGCGATCAGGCAAAACACGTATGCTCAGCACGATATGTGCAGCACAGCTGAGATGGACTGGCCATGTGTTACGAATGTTCAATCTACGTCTACTGAATGAACTGCTCTATGGTGAACTCCAAAATGGCAAGAGGGCAAGCGGTCGGCAACAGAAAATGTACAATGGCATACTTAAGAGATCACTGATCCAGTCCGGTATTTGCCATGATGGCTGGGATAGAATCAGCACCAATCGCACAGACGGACGCAGCACTATTACAGAGGGTGTTCAAAAACATGAGACATCAAGAATAAAGGAGGCTATACAGAAACGATCGGTGCGTAAGTCAACTCATATCAATCCTTCTTCAACACCGATGGAGGGAGGTGTCTCATTTCCTGTACAAAGTTCAAAAGACAATTAAAGACTCAGATTAGCTTATTAAGCTATTTTCGAACTCATGCGAATAGTGAATGATGAAAATGTCCTCATCGATTACCATGGACGAACAACATAGATCAATCCTAGCATTTCATGCGTGACTGGGTGCTTCTTGAACAACTATTGTTGAAGATTGACCTCCCTGATGTTACTTTTGATGTAGGTGTTATTAACAGATGCGATATGTTGAAATATCTCACAGTAAAATTTGACTGTGCATGTCATACAAGCACCACGTCGACCAAACCAAATAAATATACAAGAGAGAATGCGAGTGCTCAAGACAACGGCAGATGAAAACTTGAAACATCGACTAATTGTAATCCTCTATCGCCAGTTAGTTCTGCCAGCTATTGATTACGGACTGAGCATCCACGAGTTATGAAGATCACAGTGTGAAAGATTGACACTCATCCAAAACGAATGAATGCAAATAATTCTGGGTTACATTAGAAATAGTTCGATTATGAAGATGAGCTACACGCAGCACTTCTGTCTGTAAAAACTAGACATACACTGGCACATGACAACGCCGTTTTGTTAGCTACACAGACAAGAACCAATCACTGAACACTATCACTGCAGACATCAATGGAACACGAATTTATAGAAGGATGTCTTGGATGCGCAGACAGAGAGCCCGATTGGATACATGATTACAGTTGAGGCGATGTACAAGGGAAAAGAATAAGTCCACAATGGTGATAGGATTACAGATTTAACCACGGAGTGAATATAACGACAGGTGGTTAGGGCGCCGGCTTCGCATATGAGTGGTCGACCCAGCCTTAAATGGCTACCGGTTCAGTCCGGGGGGGGGGGGGGGGGTAAAGGCGGCTGGAGTGATGCTGACCACAAAATGCACGGGGTGCCGTGGGTTACAAAATAATATGTGCCTAACACCATATTTCCTATGCGCCGTAAAGAGTGACGGGATCTTTACCCTTTTTTTTTTTTACTTTTAAGAAAACAGAGTAATACATCGATAATGTAAAGCTAGATTTTAACCAACTGATAAAGTGCAATCACCACTTAGAGTGATGCTGTCATAGATCCCAATGTATGATATGCAGTGGTAAATCCGTTTTTGGCCTCTCTACTAGAGAGAGAGGTCAGGCTGTTGCCCCATTTATGACAAAACGTAAGTATGAGAATGGAAATGTAAACAGTGATCTCGACTTCGGGATGGTTATATGTGGCAACTTTAGCAAGAGCTTTCTACTTGCAGACACCTTCATTCGGAAGGAGCTGAATGGCTATCTAATGCTTTAGTAGATAAGAGCTCTAGACCCCTCAAACTTCCATGAGCTTGTATGGATCTGCAGTCCCGATCATTTTGATGGGGCTACATGCAGTGAAAGAGCTGGCATCTTGGCCGCAAAAGCAACCATTATGGGCACTTTGGATATGGGCGAATTTTAAGTATGTAAAGAACTACATTGTGGAGGACGACACTACACTAGAGGAATCAGCAATACACAGTCTGCAGAATCTTGAAATGAAAAGAGAGTCGGGCGGAGTAGGGCGCCTTAGAGGACGGAACAGGAATATCTCTAACCAACGAGCCACAGTTACTATCAAGTATTCACGCAATGTGCTATTTACTGAAATATATATATATATAAGACTTACTTCTTCCTGTATATAATTGTTCGCTTATGTACATGCATGTTCTCTTTTATGTACTGATCCAAGCGTAGACGTCAGTGTATATCTGTGTACAAGTGTGTATGTGTGTGTGTGTGTGTGTGAGTGATAATGTTACGTGTACAAATATTCGTATATATTAAATACAAGTATGTATATGTGTACAAGAGTATTAATGTGTGTGTGTGTCAGAGGAAATGGTACATGTACAAATATTTGTGTATATTAAATACAAGTGTGTTTATGTGTACACGTGTCCGTATGTATATGCACAAGTGTTCGCTAATATGTGTTTCTAGTATTAGTGTCTATGCATATGTGTATACACACGTTTGCATATGTATCTAAATGTTTCCATTTATCTACGTATACAACCATGTGTCCGCGTATGCGTCTTCGAGCGTGTTCTTACGAATGAGTTATGGCTATCCAGGTACATGTACCGTGATGAGTGTCCGAGCAAGTTAATGAATGGCTGCCTACGTGTGAGCATACTCCTGGGTAATGGATGGTACACACAATCTTTCTCATTCTGAGTCATCCGAATGGAATCAGACCGCGGATAATATGTTGATCTAAGCACTGTACTTCTTGTCTTTCACTTGCTTAGCTTCAGGCTCCGCGTGGATGAAACGTCATATTCCATGAACATCACGCGTTTTTGAGAGAAACAAAAAACAGCAATCATCAGCAGAGTATTCATTACTATGTTGTCTGCATCTATCTATCTATCTATCTATCTATCTATCTATCTATCTATCTATCTATCTATCTATCTATCTATCTATCTATCTATCTATCTATCTTTCTATCTATGTTTGTCTGTATGTCTGTCTGTCTGTCTATCTGCCTACCTGTATTTCTGTCTAATTACACCTAAATCCATCCATTTATCTTCCCATCTTTTTGTTGAATACCGGTCAGTCTGTCTATATATATATATATATATATATATATATATATATATATATATATATATATATATACATATATATATAAATAGATATATATCTTGAAAAGATTGCAAATCTGCAATCCATGACCGACAGAAGAGACTGCAGAGCCCAGCAGCAAGCAGAGAAACTCAGAAGACTGACAGAACATCCAATGCATCAGAGACTAAATAGATTTGGAAATGGGATACTAAAACGGAAAAACTTTACAGAAATAGCAAAAGCAAAGATGAGCGAAGACCCCCATGAACAACACCAAAGCCCATACCTACTTTACGCAAACCTACCTGGAAGCAGCAAATATTTCCGGTGGTGGTAGAAAATATACCAGGTATTGGAAACAAGAATAGCCAGACTGAAAAAGAAAGAAGAGACATAACCCTGAGGTACATAACGAAAAACTACCCAAGCATGGACTGGACACATGCATACACCGACGGTTCTGTAACAAACACAACACAGAATGGAGGGGCAGGGGTATTCCTGAGCCTACCAAATGGTATAAAAATAAAACTGTCAGTGGGAACTGGAAAATACTCAAGCAATTTTAGAGCGGAGGCAGAGGCACTGAGGGCTGCAGCAAAAGCAATGCTGACAGGCAAAAGAAATGAAAGCCAGATAGTCCTGTTTACAGATGCCCTGGCCGTAGTCACAGCACTTGAAAGCCAGAAAAATACTGAACTTAATGATTTAAGAGCAGTACTCTGTCAATTATGCCAGCAGACTGCACCAAAAAGAGTAGTGGTACAGTGGGTTCCATCGCATTGTAACATCCAAGGCAACGAGGAGGCAGACAGACTGGCAAAAGAAGGTGCAAGACTACCACAACCAGATTCTAGTGTGACCTACGAAGAGTCCAAAAGGCTTATTAGAGCCAGATACATGGCCAAGTGGGAAACAGAACATACCGGCTACACAAAAAATGATACCTATTACCAATTGAACAGAAGAGAGCAGCTCGTGGTCTTCAGACTCCGCACAGGCCACAACAGACTGAGGTACTACCTATTCAATAAACTGAAGATAGGTGGCACTGACGAATGCAGTTGTGGTATCGGAAAAATTAGCGCTGAACATTCGCTGCAAAACTGCTCGAAGTTCGAGGACCAGAGAAAGCACATGTGGCCATCACCAGTGGCAACACTAGACAAGCTCTATGGCAGTGTCGACAGCCTCAGGATGACCGCTGCTTTTTTCGAAAAAATACTGGTTGACGTCTGACAGCGTACGAAGAATAAGAAAGAAGAATCAGATATATATATATATATATCTGTATACATTTTCTCCTCTCAATTGGCTGCTTTTCCATCATCCGTCATTCATTTAGTTTTTCATTTAGCGAATTATCTTTGTGTGTTATGTGCGTGTATGTGTCTGTGTTGATGTCTTACTGCGTGGTGCATATAACGCTTACACATAACATACATCCTGTTTATTTTACAGTAAGGATTGTATCAGCTGAAATATATGGAAAATGTCAAACATAATAAGTTCATGTTCAATCTTCACAAATCTGCAGTGGTTGTCTTATCATTTTGTTTTTCGTCAATTTAGCTGCTGGTTATTTTTTATCTTAATAATTCATAAAATCAGCAAATTTGTCAAATTATAAAGTACCCATGTGACTCTCAGATTGCTAAAAAGTAGACGAAATTGCGAAATTCATTTCCTGAATTAATGTATGAAGAAATATACAGTTTTCGTTGATACAAAGAAAACATAAACTTGTAAATTGTTAAACATACTAAAACATACATAACATTTTGTAAGAGTTGTATCAAGTTTTACCTCAGCAAAATTGTGACGAGAATCATTCAGTACTTGGAAATGAAGTTAAAATGATTTTTAAACAATTCGATGAAATTTCTGGACATGTAAATGTATTATCAACATCACAACTAACATCATCACCTTTCACAGCTCGAGGCATGTCTAGATCGCGTGTATTTGTAATGTTACGTCCATTTCATTTACCGAATGTGAAAATCATAATTAACTCTCTCTAAATGTTTGTGGTTTTCTCTTCATGGAGGAAAGACATACAATATCGATATGTAGAAATAAATAAATAGTATTATAGAAAGGAAATGAGTTACTAGTATGCATTCAATAATTTAAAAAAAACACTAAAATAAGCGCTTATATATATAAACATATATATATATATATATATATACTTAGCTGCACGTATGAAGACATGCTTGCGAACAAAAGGTAACATCGAGCTGACGTTGCCACTAACATTATATGGGCGATTTTTAGATCAGTGCAACTTATTTCAAGTTCCAATGTTCATCGCTTCCCGAGATATGAGCACACACACATATATATTTATATGAACCATATACATTTTTAATTGTTTCTTCAAGACACACTTGTGTCGATTAGGGATTTGGACAATTGGGTTTGGAAGAGATGGTAAAGTTATGGGTGATTCTGGTATGATATATATGGCGGATTGAGTGAGAAAGAAATGGAAGTCTCGAAGAAGATTAAACAATTCTCTGTACTACATTTTGAAAGTGTATGTATGTGTATTCTAGAGAAGAAGTAATGGGCGGTTTGTAGAGGTTTGAACAATCACGAGTTATGGGCATGTGATAACTTACACTTAAATACTTGAATACTGGTATTCAATCAGACAAAGTTGCTGGATGTCAGGTAGCCAAAAACTGTTTGAATCCTTGTCTGTCCATCGACGTTGAGTACCATGACAATCGGAAGGTGTTGTGCAGGTCATCTCATTTGCCGGTGGTCATTCGGGAGGTAGTTATTGTATTACCCCCAGAAAGACACCCTCCTGGTCATCTATTGCCTGTCATGCGGATCAGTTGACTACCCCATCTTTACTTTCCCATTGACGCAGAGTCGAACGATTTTCACTTCATTGTATTTCAGTAATACTGAGCTTCCCTGTGTTTGTTTTACGTAGATTCTAAACCTCACACTCGTATACCTTCTTCTTCTTCTTCTTCTTCGTTCGTTCTCAATCTCCCACTATCAAACCCTGGAAGGGTAATTATGAGAATGAAGTCCAGAGAACGGAATGCGTTGTGTTGTAGTTTACATCTTGGCTGCGATATTTGCACCTTTCGGCCCAACACATCCGACTTTAGCGATCATTTTTTGAGTACCGGGTTAGCATTCCCTCTCCGATCCCTTCTCCTTAGCCAGTCTGTCCTGCTGCAGCCTGTTATCCAGGATCACCACGCTATGGTTCGCTGGTCTGACGCTAGCAGTCAGCTATGGGTAGCTGACCACTGCAGCGCATGCGCTGCTCAGCGTCTTGATCCCACTCGTATACCAAAGCTGATATAGCCATTTATTGAAGGGATGGGCCCTACCCTTGACGTCCGTCATCTGCTTGAGTATCGGCTTGATGCAATCGAATCTGAGCCAGCCCTCTGTTGTCCTGTGTGAGATCTCCTTATAAATTTTGAGGTTGTTGTTTATTTCCTGATCTAGGTAAACGTAGCATTAACATTTTTGATGGGCTCAATTTCCAATAGCAGGCAGTCGTAAAGTATCATCATTATATTTATGTTCAAGCGAACCACAATGCCTGCTTCATTCAGCGTCGTTATATATCATATGTTGTACTGATAAATACTGACAAAATGGATAGATGCGCGTGGGACCGAATGGTTACCATATCTGTCTACTGACCATCACAGCAGCCAATCAAATTCACTGTCGTTGGAAGATTTTTCTTATTTTGAAACAATGAAATGGCCCCCATGAGCTGACAACTGATTTGAAACAATGAAATGGCCCCCATGAGCTGACAACTGATTTGAAACAATGAAATGGCCCCCATGAGCTGACAACTGATTTGAAACAATGAAATGGCCCCCATGAGCTGACAACTGATTTGAAACAATGAAATGGCCCCCATGAGCTGACAACTGATTTGAAACAAAGAAATGGCCCCCATGAGCTGACAAATGATTTGAAACAATGAAATGGCCCCCATGAGCTGACAACTGATTTGAAACAATGAAATGGCCCCCATGAGCTGACAACTGATTTGAAACAATGAAATGGCCCCCATGAGCTGACAACTGATTTGAAACAAAGAAATGGCCCCCATGAGCTGACAACTGATTTGAAACAATGAAATGGCCCCCATGAGCTGACAACTGATTTGAAACAATGAAATGGCCCCCATGAGCTGACAACTGATTTGAAACAATGAAATGGCCCCCATGAGCTGACAACTGATTTGAAACAATGAAATGGCCCCCATGAGCTGACAACTGATTTGAAACAAAGAAATGGCCCCCATGAGCTGACAACTGATTTGAAACAAAGAAATGGCCCCCATGAGCTGACAAATGATTTGAAACAATGAAATGGCCCCCATGAGCTGACAACTGATTTGAAACAATGAAATGGCCCCCATGAGCTGACAACTGATTTGAAACAATGAAATGGCCCCCATGAGCTGACAAATGATTTGCAATTGTAAATGTTCTTCTTTGTTGTATGAAAATTGTTGGCCTCAATTGTTTTTACGACTGAATTGTGTGGTGAAGGGATCAGAGGCGGAGGATTATGCTGTAGTAGAGATGGGCGGATTGAGTAGCAAAGAAATGGGCACAACTGAGGTCACAATCTTGAAAGGAACACACAAAATAGAAAATGTTTTCCACAAATTTCGTTCAATTTGACGATTATGTTATTTCCCGCTCAAAACGGCGTACTACAGTTATGGGCATATAGTCGTAAATATATTGTTTGATATTTGTTGAAAAAGGGTAAACCTCATAAGCTAATTTGTTTAGCAAAACTGCGCATGCGTGACCTTTAAATTTGTTAACGTCCGTCTGCTTTGTTAAATTGCAAATCCATTACCTTTAAACTTTAAGACGTCACTTTGCTTGGACAATTTGCGCATGTGTTGGAAGCCAATATTATGAAACAAATCATCTTCGACCGTAAAAGAAGTAAGTTTTTTATTGTTTCTTTAAAGTATTGCAGACCTATTATGATTTTGAGCAGATTGATGTGGTAGAGAGGTGGTGGGTGGATGGGCGGTTAGGGTATGGTTGAGTGGGAAAGTGGACTGCGACCTGGACGCAGGACCTTAGCCCGTTAGAGCAACCTAAGCATAGTTCATGTAGGAATATGTTTTTTCAAAAGGAGATTACTTCCTTCTGTTTATTGTCAAACAATTATTGGCTTCATTTGTATGTTTACGCAGTTGTGTGAATTTTTTTTAAATATGTTATTTTTCGGGCGAAACAGGTACTAAAACTAGTAATACATAAATAAAAGTACGTTAATGTTGACAGGATTAATTGTTTACCTTGTTTGTTTTACATGATAACTTAAATGTTTGCCATCAGACAAACACCAAATACAAACGTTTGCTGCCGAAGATGGATGTGTCGGACAGAAAGGTGCAATATCGCAGCCAAGTTGTAAACTAGCAATACAACGCATTCCGTTCTCCGGACTACATCCTGCTATTTGCAAAGCCCTGCTCAGGGCTTGGTAGCTGGAGATTGAGAACGAACGCAGAAGAAGAGGAAGAAAAACAATTAACAAGTCTCACCAAAAAAATAAGGCATGATATATGACGTCGATATAATAGGGTTTAAGCTGACAGTCATTACAAGAAGTGTGTAAGATGGAGGTGGCTGTGAAACTCAAGCACCTCGTGAGTTTCTTTGACCGTCTTCGTTTTCCTGGCATAGTCGTTAAAGGCGAAACAGGTGGGAAAACTAGTCACCTGAAAATTGATGACGAAAAGAGGTGTAAAAGCGATAGCTATGTGTGCCAGTGAGTTTATAGTAGATGGTAGTGGATAGGCAAGGAGGGCAGATCTAGACAATAATGTAACAAAGTTGACTAACGGAAGAGAGATACAAAAAATGAAGCGCATACCAGGTGCTTACAAGATCAACAAATCTTGAAAGGTCAGACTCAGACATGACTATAATACTTTCACAGTCATCGATTTGTCGGCAGTGAATGTTAGGAAAGGGAGCCAGGACAGCGTGACCAACTGAGAGATTCTGCAATATCCCATAAAAAGAGACTCGAAGATAGAACCCGTCCTTGTGCCCATATCTAACTCCACTGATCTAGTCTAAGAAATAACATTCAAAACAGAATGTGTTAAGGGCAAACTCGACCAGATGTAGCTGTAGTAATAGTGAGGTTGACCCTCACTATGCCTATCAATGACGAACGGGAGTGCTGCGAGCCCATCGATGTATGGAATAGAGGTATACAAGGAGAAAACATCTAACAAGAAGGGACAGTAGATTGTGTCTGACAGGTCAACCTTCTCTCATTCCATGCCATGTTTAATCTGTCATTATTGCAGCTTATTATTTATTCCCACCAACGTGTAGTGCCTTTTCTGTCTATCTGTCTTTTCTCCCTCTCTTGTTGTATGAAAGTCATTCTCACGAACACACAGACACGCCTACAAATGACGATAGAGCAGGAAACATGACGCCAAGTAGAACTCCCCCTGGAGATATCTTTACCTTATCGCGATACGAGAACTCGTAAACGGGTTGATCTCGTCTGATAGATTTATCGACGAAAGTGTGGCAGGGGAAAGACTAGATAATTAGAAGGATCTAGATGAAATGACGTTGTTTTCGAATTAGTTCTCCAACTGTCTGGCTCAGGTGGCATGGCCCTAGAATAAAGAACAAGGTGAACTAAGTACTATAGAAGATGAACGATAATTCTGGACAAGATGCCATGAGCATACAAGCTATGCAGCCGGTTGATGTTACTGTTTTAATATAATACTTTTTCGTACCTTTAACAAATCTGCGATGTAGTTTGCCCTTACTGGTATTACATCGCGTGTTTATCAGTTAATAATAGGCTAAATGGTATGGCAACACATATATACATATTGATAAACATCATGGTAGAACTATATAGCTCGTCAAGCTGATAAATAAAACGTAGCAACGCGATCGATCAAACTGGCCATTGCACATATATTATATACATATTATATATTGCAATTTTCCATGATCTTTTTTTTTTTTGACATATATCATTTCCCTTTCCATCACTTATGATTTCTATTGGCTCATAAAACTCGTCTCTGTGTCTCATTATTAAAATTTTTGAATCAAAGTTTCTAAATGCAATACATATATATATAATTTCATCACACCACGCTGTATCATGCAAGCAATAACAGGGAAGGGCCACCTGACATGTATCCTTACACGCTCACATAATGTGACGATGAAGTGGAAACATAAGAAAAGGTAAATTTAGTCCCTTAACAGGTACTGCCGTCGGCGGCAAATTGTTACAGACTTGATTGTGCTCGTGACAAATAAAGGGATTCCAACTAGAAATGAGAATAAGATTAACTCAAACTTGATGTCTTTATACTGTTTTAGAAGACTCTGCAGAGTCCGTATACAGCCAGTTTTTTTTTACTTCACTTTATCTAAAAATAACGATACCCATCAAATTTATTCTTATATGCATTTATTGACCCCGCCTCTTTTATTTCCTTTGACAATGCATTCCAAACATTCACCACTCTTTGACTAACAAAATAATTTCCCAGTATCTAATCTGGGCCTTTCTTTAATTATTTTGCAGCTGTTTCGTCTTGTACTAGTAGGCGGCTGCACTTTGAAAAAAACAACTTGTTATAGTCTAATTTATACTTTCCTTTGATTCTCTTATGAACCTGTATTAAATCACTTCGAATTCTTCTGTTTTCTTCCGTCGGCCGGTTTTTTAAAGTCTTTTTTCATAACTATAATTTTGGAATATCACTATCAGTTGTGTTGCTCCTCTTTGTATCCTTTCAAGCACATTTATTTATGCTATATGATAAGGACTCCACACCTGTACACAGTACTCCAATCTAGGTCTAACTAAAGCTTTATACAGTTTGACTATCACTTCCTTGCTCCTATGTTTAATATTTACTTTTATCAAACCTGACTTTGCATTTTCCTTTGTCACTGCTACCTGAACCTGCTCACTCACATTACCTTTATAGTTTAATAGCCCCTAGGCCGATTTCCTTTTTTATTATTCAAATATTGTTCTTTCCCATTCTGTAATTATGTTCCATATTGGATCTACCATCATGAGGAAACTTGCTGGCACACGCTGGGGAGCAGACGAAAGTATACTAAAGAAACTGTACACTGGACGAGTAAGACCAGTTCTCGAGTATGGCATTGCGGCATGGACAACAGCAGCAAAGGCGAACTTTGATAAAATTTACAAACGCCAAAACCAAGCAATGAGAGTTATAACAGGAGGCATGAAGTCAACGCCAATTGTAGAACTTGAAAAGATTACAAATCTGCAATCCATGACCGAAAGAAGAGACTGCAGAGCCCAGCAGCAAGCAGAGAAACTCAGAAGTTCGACAGAACATCCAATGCATCAGAGACTAAATAGATTTTGAAATGGGAAACTAAGCGGAGAAACTTTGCAGAAATAGCAAAAGCAAAGGTGAGCGAAGACCCTATGATCACATTAACAGCACCAAAGCCCATCCCTACTGTACGCAAATCTACGTGGAGGCAGCATATACTTCCCGAGATGGTAGAAAATATACCAGGTATTGGAAACAAGAACAGCCAGACTGTAATAGAAAAAAAGAGAGATACCCCTGAGGTACATAACGAAAAACTACCCAAGCATGGACTGGATCCATGCATACACCGACGGTTCTGTAACAAACACAGCACAGAACGGAAGGGCAGGGGTATTCCTGAGCCTACCAAATGGTAGAAAAATAACACTGTCAGTGGCAACTGGAAAATACTCAAGCAAATTCAGAGTGGAGGCAGAGGCACTGAGGCTGCAGTAGAAGAAATGCTGACAGGCAAATAAAATGAAAGCCAGATAGTCCTGTTCACAGATGCCCTGACTGTAGTCACAGCACTAAAAAGCCAGAAAAATACTGAACTTAATGATTTAAGAGCAGTACTCTGTCAACTGTGCCAGCAGTCCGCATCAAAAAAGAGTAGTGGTACAATGGGTTCCATCACACTGTAACATCCAAGGCAACGAGGAGGCAGACAGACTGGCAAAAGAAGGTGCAAGACTATCACAACTAGATCCTAGTGTGACCTACGAAGAGTCCAAAAGGCTTACCGATACATGACCAAATCGGAAACAGAACATACTGGCTACACAAAAAACGATGCCTATTACCAGTTGAACAGAAGAGAGCAGGTCGTGGTCTTCAGACTCCACACAGGCCACAATAGACTGATGTACCACCTATTCAATAAATTGAAGATAGGTGGCAATAACGAATGCACGTGTGGTACCGGGAAAATGGCCGCTGAACATTTGCTGTAAAACTGCTCGACATACGAGGACCAGAGAAAGCACTTGTGGCCATCACCAGTGGCAACACTAGACACGCTCTATGGCAGTGTCGACAGCCTCAGGATGATCGCTGCTTTTTTCGAAAAAATACAGATTGACGTCTGACAGAGTACGAAGAAGAAGAAGAAGTCTAAAAAATGTTTACTTTTGCAACGAGAATGAATGGTTTTTTTTTTAACAACGAAACTAAAGGATCAACTTACGTTGTGGTTTTTTTTTAAAGTATGTAAAATAGAAAACGATAAGAATGTGTTGTGTAAGGTCAACGGCCCCTATGGCTGGTCTCCCGTCAAATATTACTGGGGGAAAAACAGCCACACAGAGTGGTCACTCGTCTTCAAAAAGTTAATGCTCCTTGGTTTCTAGATTGCTAGTCTTTTTTTGTCTTTTCAGACTAATTTAATTTAATAATTCTGTATAGCAGGCCCCTGTTACCTTGTAATTGAATTATCTTAGATTGTCTGTAATCTTATCAGTTTTTAAAAGGATGCCGTGTATTTATGTCTTCAAGTTGGCACTGCCATAATAAGACTAGCCTAGGGGGGCTCCATGTTCAGGTACACTTATGAATGGTTCCAGCTCAGCTATTTACCACGATTGCCCATTCATGTTGGAACAGAGCTACGCAGTCTACTAACGTAAAAACAAATACATGTGCTTAAAAACCATGCTAACCTTTGTCTTTTTAACCCATGCCAACCTTTGCCTTTTTAAACAATGCCAAATCATGTTATGATGTCATTAATACACCTGGACATTTGAAGAAAACGCATACATCGTTTTTTTTGCTGGATACGTTATCGTGACTGCGCTTAGGCAAATAGTTTAGCGTTTAACTCAATTTACACAAAAAAATCAATTGTTGTGTAATAAATTGAAGGTCGTGACAGAACAAACACATGCTACGCTAATAGTAGCTAAGAAGTATGCGTTTTTAGGTACAGGCACATTGTATCTCGCTATATTATTTTTAACAAAACAAGACACTACACGTATATGAAAACAAATGAGATAGTTCTCACGGGTGCTAATTATCTCCTTACCATTCAGTGGGTGTGAGACAGGGTTGTATACTCTCCCCCACACTCTTCAATATCTTCTTGGAGAGAATAATGGAGACGACCTTAAAAGGACATGTTGGCACCGTAAAAATAGGTGACAGGCTAATCACAAACTTCCGCTTTGCTGATGATATTGATGTATTGGCAGGCACAGAAAAGGAACTCCAGGAGTTGATTGGTAGATTGAATAGAACAGCCCTGAGTTTTAGTATGGAAATAAATGCTGATAAAACAAAGCTCATGACCAATAACGTTGCAGGGTTTCAATCTGTCATAGAGGCAAATGGGCAGGTACTTGAGGTGGTGAAACGTTTCAAATATCTGGGATCGCTGATCAGCGAAGAGGGTTCGAAGCCAGAGGTAATTGCAAGAATAGCACAAACAACAGCGGCGCTGACTAGGCTGCAACCTATTTGGCGAGACAAGCGCCTCACTCTCGTCATAAAAGTCAGACTACTGCGCTCTTTGGTGCTGTCAATATTTCTGTATGCCTGCGAGATCTGGACCATTACAGCAGATATCCAGGGCAAAATACGTGCAATGGAAATGCGGTACTATAGAAAACTCCTAAATGTTACATATAAAGATCGTGTCACGACCGTAGACATCCGTCAGAGAGTTGAAGACGCTATTGGTCATTTTGAAGATCTGTTCACAACTATCAAAAGACGAAAGATGGCCTGGTGCGGGCACGTCGCGAGGTCAAACGGAATTCCCAACTCGATACTCTTTGGATCCTTACCTGGACAGAGAGGGCGAGGACGTCCAAGGAAGAGATGGGTGGACAACATCACTGAGTGGTCAGCCTTCGTCCCGGTGAGATACGTCAGGCGGTGACAGACAGAGAGAGCTGGCGTGGGTTTTTCATGTCTTCATGTGTGCCCAAACGACCTGATGGGTTACGGGATGAACTGAACTGAACTGAACTGATTCAGTGAGAAAAGCACATTATGTACATATTTTCCTCTAACGTTTAGCTATCAATGTAGGTTTACTGTTAACAAGCGTTGTTGTCATGGACAGTTTAGAGGCCTGGATCATAATCTATAACTATTGCTCATCACTGAGAGAAATTTGGATTTATCAAGTTTTATTGTTGACCATCGTTTTTTGTCGTTAGTAGCTTAGAGGCCTGCATCATACTCTGGGACTACTGTTCATCGCCGGCACTGAGAGATATTCGGATTTGTCAAGTTTATTGTTGACCAGCGTTCTTATCATTAGTAGTTCTGAGGCCTAAATCGTGATCTGAAAGTTATTCGGAGACATAAATCAATTATTTTTGCTTTTGGAGTATAAGAGAAAAGGAACAACGAATACTGATAGATTATATTCCATTAGTCAAAACAATATATATTATCCCACGTCGGAAGCGCACATGTGCCTGAAATATATACGAGTATATATATTTTGTTTGTTGCGTTCGTCTTATTTCTCTATTCCCCAAGACGGTGTGCGTTGCATTACGTTTTTATTTTGTGCCTGCTTCTTCCTGCATGTTCTAAGGGTTTGCTTCCCTTGCTGTGATGGTGATCGAACAAAGCACCTTTGGCTTCTGAGCCGCGTTAGATAACCACTAGCTCACACCGTCCCCTACTCCTAAAATATAAAACTATGTCCACAAATGAAATGCACATATTTTACTAGAAACCTGATTTGTATTGGGAAATGAAACAGCCATATTTTCTTAAGACTTGTAAAATAGACATCATAAAGGGCAAAGCGATTAGGTAAATTGCGTCAGTCATCAAAGGAATGTAGATCGTAATGTGCGTTCGTACCCTACATTTTGAACAGCAATCCATATAAAGCCCTCCAGGGAATAAGCACCCCACCCTCCTCAGTGGAGCCTGATCAAGGAGCTACACAAGGACACCGACGCCAGAATTCGATTGGGTGGCACTCTCTCTAGCAGATTCTCCACAACTTCGGGTGTCAGACAGAGATGTGTTCTTGCTCCCGACTTATTCTGCCAGGCAGTCGACTGGCTTCTTGACTGCATCAGGAGGGTATAGCTATTGATCAGTCAGCCTTCACTGATCTCGTTCACGAGGACTACATTGGCCTGTTCGGCACATACAGATCTGCGCTGCTGTGCTCTCTGGGAATGTTAAACAGTGAAACGCTTTCTCTGGGATATCTATATCCCGGGCCAAGACTAAAATTCAGAACCTCGTTTCCGACACAGCACCCTAGGGTATTGAAACTCAAGGTCACACTGCGATGGACACCACAAATTAATCTATCTCGGTAGCATGATATCATCTGATGGGCTCAGCAGTTCCGATATGTCACGGGGGATCGGACTAGCTGCGTCTGATATGCACGACCTCCGACGTGTGTGGAGTAATGGCAAGATCTCCCTTGGGACAAAAATCATCATTTACCAGTCCCACGTGGTCCCAGTCCAATTGTAGAACTTGAAAAGATTACAAAACTGCAATCCATGACCGATAGAAGAGACTGCAGAGCCCAGCTGCAGTCAGAGAAACTCCGAAGACTGACGGACCACCCAATGCACCAGAGACTGGCAAAAGAAGGTGCAAGACTACCACAAACAGATACTAGTATGACGTACGAAGAGTCAAAACGGCTTATCAAAGCCAGCTACATGACCAAATGGAAAACCGAAAATACTGGTTAAACCAAAAACGATGCCTACTACCAGTTGAACCGAAGAGAGCAGAATTGCCCGACATACGAGGATCAGAGAGAGCAGATGTGGCCACCCAATGCACCAGAGACTAAACAATTTGGGAAATGGGAAACTAAAGCAGAGAAACTTTGCAGAAATAGCCAAAGCAAAGATGCACGAAGATCCCATAAACGCACTAACAACACCAAAATCCATCACTACTGTACGAAAACCTACCTGGAGGCAGGATATATTTCCAGAGGTGGTAGAAAATATACCAGGTATTGGAAACAAAAACGGCCAGACTGAAAAAGAAAGGAGAGATACTACCCTAAGCTTTATATCGGAAAACTACCCAAGCATGGACTGGACTCATGCATACACCCACGGTTCTGTAACAAACACTACACAGAACGGAGGTACAGGAGCATTCCTGAACCTATCAAATGGCAGAAAAATAACACTGTCATTCGCTACTGGTAAGTACACAAGCAATTTCAGAGCGGAGGCAGAGGCACTGACGGCAGCAGTGGAAGAAATGGTGACACATAAAGAAAATGAAAGCCATATAGTCCTGCTTACAGATGCTCTCGCCGTAGTCACAGCGCTAAAAAGCCAGAAAAACACTGAGCTTAATGACTTAAGAGCAGCACTCTGCAAACTGTGCCAGCAGTCCGCACCAAAAAGGGTAGTGGTACAGTGTGTCCCATCACACTGCAACATCCAAGGCAACGAGGAGGCAGACAGACTGGCAAAAGAAGGTGTAAGACTACCACAAACAGATACTAGTATGACGTACGAAGAGTTTAAACGGCTTATCAAAGCCAGATACATGACCAAATGGGAAACCGAACATACTGGTTACACCAAAAACGATGCCTACTACCAGTTGAACCGAAGAAATCATGTCGTTGTCTTCAGACTTTGCACTGGCCACAATAGACTGAGGTACCACCTATTCAACAAATTGAAGATAGGTGGTACCGACGAATGCCCGTGCGGTACCGGTAAAATGACCGCTGAACATCTGCTGCAGAACTGCCCGACATACGAGGATCAGAGAGAGCAGATGTGGCCATCACCAGTGGAACGGCAAGACAAGCTCTATGGCAGTGGCGACAGCCTCAGGATGACCGCCGCTTTTTTCGAAAAAATAATGGTTACTGTCTGACTGCGTACGAAGAAGAAGAGGAAGATGGGAAGAACGTTAGTGGAAAGGGAAGGCTTAAATACACACAGATTGACTCCATCCAGAAACATTATGAAAATGCAATTAGGGGCAAGAAGAAAAACTTGAAAGGAATGCGCGATATATTTTCACAAGCTCTCCACAGACCAGAGGCCTGCCCTCAATCTGTGTAAAATTAGTTGGTGCCCATATAAACAAGCTGTTGTTGCCAACAAAGAAATTGATTATGCACATAGAAACAACCTGCCTGCGGCCATTATGGATGTCATCAAGCCAGTTTTCAGAGATTTGTCCCACCCTGATCTGTTGACAAAATGTCTTGATGGATACACCCAGAATGCTAATGAATCCATCAATAGCAAAATATGGCGATATTGCCCCAAACACAAGTACCATGGATTAGCGACCGTTAAGATTGCTGTTTGCATAGCAACTCTCCTTTTCAACGATCAAGCAAAAGCCACGAAAGCCCCCTTTGCAGAGATGCAGCTGGTATGTGGACGTTCCACATCAGAGTATTTCTCAATCACTGATAATGAACGGTTGCAAAATGCTCAAAGGAAAGCAACAGAAGCATCCCTGGAAGCAAGAAGATCGAGAAGGAGTAAACAACTTGGGTTAGAGGAGGCACAAACTCAGTCGGATGGCTTGCCTTACCTGGCGGGGGGGGGGGGGGGGGTCATTGGGGTAAGTATGTGTAATTCTGGAAGGAAAATATGGGTTATCTGTTTTGTTCCAAAATTAACAATTGTTTATCATATAATATCATAACTTTGTCAAATATTAATCAATCATCATGACATTTTTCACGCTGTTTTACCGCACAGCAGTCTATAGCGGGTACTACTGAAACTACTATAACTTTTTTATATTCATTTTTATGTTCATTCGAAGTTCATAATTTTCTACCCCACAATACGTCAACTTTCAGTTGACGTAACATTAAATCTACGAAATCTATACTTTTTTCCTTAGTTCTGGATGAACAAGTACCATTTATTTATATGTTGTTTAAATGTGAATGAACTTCATTTCACCATTACTTGCAAATGTACAAGACAATATTATCCATATTTTGTACATGTGTACAATGAACTTGTCATTTAAAAAGTTGGACTCACTACATGTATGTATTCTACTCCAGAGACATATATTGTTGTAGATAGCTCTACCATTTCTTTGTCTTGTGAGAAGATTTGGGTTCTCTGTCTTTGAAATTAAATGTTTTATGAATTTTTTACTAACACCATCACAGCTCTGCTAGTACTGTCCCCTTAACAGCAGGTTAAAAGCTAATGGTAAGGAACAAAAAGTGGTTGATTGTTTTAAACATATGGATTCAATTGTCAGTGGTGAAGGCTCAAAATGTGAGCTGTTGTCCAGATTAGCAGAGACAATAGCGGCGCTTGCGCGGCTTAACAAAATCTGGAAAGATAAACGGTTAGCGCTATGCACGAAAATCAGATTAATGCGTACACTTGTCCTGTCAATATTCCTCTATGCTTGTGGGACATGGACAGTTACAGCTGACATTGAGCAAAGGATACATGTCTTGGAGATGACCTGTTTCCGAAGCCTTTTAAACGTCACGTTTAAAAATAGAGTTGCAAATGAAGAAATACAAGATGGAATTACAAAAGCAATAGACCTTTTGGCAACTGTCAAAAGAAGGAAACTTGCTAGTACGGTCACATACGATCCTCCTATACGATCCTCCACTTAAAGGTACAAGGCAGACGACGAAGAGGCCGGCCGAAAAAGAGGTGGGAGGACAACTTTTAAGAATGGACAAATCTCCGACCAGAAGAGGCACAGTCAGCGGCCGCGGACAGAGAAGGGTGGCGTGGTGTTGTGATAATGTCTTCAAGTGTGCCCCAACTATCTCCCTAGTTACGGGATGACCTGACCTCACCTGACCATTTCTATATTTGCTATTCAGTGTTCTGTTGGTGATGAATGTATTTACCCTCCTCTGGATATGTGCATTTACTTTATATTTGTAATGCTTCATTTTATTCAATTATTTATTAATAATCACATGTGTATCCTTAATTTTTAATTGTTTTCTGTGGTTTAATATTATCAAATGATAACAATTATGTATTGAATGCTTCCATTGCTCATGATAATAACTGTAGGACTTTTGTTGTCTATTTATTATATTTCAGTTCTGAATGGCTATTTCAACAATGCAATCGCTGTCATGTTAGTTTTATAATCATTTAAAGTATGCTTCCAAAGCTCACACAACTAGTTCACGATAAATTATTAATACTTAATTGTAGTGGTCGCTGCTTTTGAGATGACCAGCTTCTTTATCTTCACTGATTTGTCTTTCTCAACTGTCACACGGGGACCTATTTACATCCGGGCAGGATCTAGCATGTGACGGCCAAGCGCTCAAACTGTTCTATCACTCGGCGCTCAAATATATAACATCTACACCGATCCTTTACAAGCTATGATTACGACATTCAATGCTCTCTGTTGAGAATGGGAGCTCAATCCCATGAGATTGATGTCTCACGTAGAACGTATCGTTCACCATTATCCCACATAACTCGAGATATATCAAACTAAATGAGACACAAATAATCAGATCACAATCACTTGTGCTGCACGTTGATTTCGTTACGTGATTTTCACACACAAAATGCTAATTTTGGAATGTAATTTGATTTTGTGCATCCTAATAAAACGCACTATTCGAGAAATGTTTATCGATATTGCAAATTGTCACAGTGAATATGGTTGAAATCGTTAGCCAAATACTCCAATCAGTTGTAAGGGAGGCTCAAATAAGTGGAATTGACAGAGTAAATTGATTTGTAATTCTTTCTCATTTTACTTTTCTAGTTGATGAACGCAGTCAATTATCTACAGTTGTCCAAGTCAATGTGACAGCTAGATACGAGAAGCGTTCAAATCAAACCGGGACTATTTGTGCTAGTTCTACCTGAATGGGTTTTATAGCGTACTGGAACTGCTATCATTATGCTCACTTGTGTTCTATTATTCTATATGGCTCACTTGCCATGGGAAAGTCACATGACAGATGAATTTACATGGTGGACAACACTGTTAGTCATTGCACGGAACACAATGTTTGCATTTTGTGAAATAAGGCGGGAAACCTAAATTTACAGAAGACTGCAATCAAAATACGGAGATGAGACACTCAGTCGCAGAAAGATAGTTGAATGGTATAAACGTTTTAAATAAGGCAGTACACCCGTGAGTGATGATCCCGGTCGTGTTGGTTGTCACGAAATTGCACAAGAGGCAAGTCTTTCTCTGGGTACGGTGAACACTATTATTCATGAACATTTGCATTTTTGGAAGGTTATGCACGTTGGGTTTGATCACAAAAGGCGTCCTCTCGTGCAATGTAACGCCCCACCTGATATGGCTCTCCGCACTACGTGTCACATGCAGCGACTCGATGGGTGGTATTGCTACATCCACCTTACAGGCCAAACCTCGCTCCAAGCGATTTCCACCGGTTTGGGAGGTCAGCATTTCAGAACTGAGGTCGAAGGGAAACAGGCTGTCTTGAATTGGTTCAGACAATACTGACACATCTTTCTACGATGGAGTTTTTCAAGCATTACTTTAAACTCTGGGATGAGTACATAAACGTTGCAGAAGAATATGTCGTGAGAAGATAATGCCACCTCCATGCATCATGGAAGTCTTTGTTTTGTTGTCTCAACCATATTTGCTCTTTGTGTTCAATCTTTTTGTCATTTACGAAACGACTCCTGTCAAGGCGGGTTTAAGTGCACAAAAAGAGATGAAATCGCTCAGGCTAATTATTGACTGTAAGGTCAATGTTCAAGAAATTGCTTCCCAAATATTCATCTTTGCAATCTAAGAAAGTTTTTCGACATTGTTATACACCGCTGTACGCGACAAACACTTCTCACGGTAAACAGGAAGCATTCCCTTAATATTATACACTATTAGAAAGTCGTGTTGCACAATAAATCACCATACAATAGCACTCTGTTTTTGTTTTTTAAATCTTAAATTCCTAGAGCACCGACGCCATTTTATATATGATGTTCACGCATGCACTCTACATCCATCGTCTGCTATCTACAATAAGCCTAACGCTGGATGTTGCTGAAACCTAATGTCACCTACAGAAATTAACAACTGCATGTGTCAGCAATACTATATCAATGAGTCATACTTTCTGAATTAACCTCGTATCTTATGAGTGTTTAATGCCAGACCCCAGATGAGACTCAAAGTTCATGAAATTATATGCATTCTTTGAAAACATTTTTTTGTTTAGTGAAGTAAAAGCACAATGATTGGGCTGGGTATAGATAATCATTCAATGGTGTTTGTAGCTAAAGTAGAATGGTTTGAATGTCGGGGTATAGTTAATCATTCAATGGTGTTTGTAGCTGATGTAGAGTGGATTAAATATCGGGAAGTAATTAATCATTCAATGGTGTTTGTAGCTGATGTAGAGTGGATTAAATGTCGGGGTATAGTTAATCGTTCAATGGTGTTTGTAGCTGATGTAGAGTGGATTAAATGTCGGGGTATAGTTGATCGTTCAATGGTGTTTGTAGCTGATGTAGAGTGGATTAACTGTCAGGATATAGTTAATCATTCAAAGGTGTTTGTAGCTGATGTAGAGTGGATTAACTGTCGGTATATAGTTAATCATTCAATGGTGGTTGTAGCTGATGTAGAGTAGATTATATGTCGGGATATAGTTAATCATTCAATGGTGTTTGTAGCTGATATAGAGTGGATTAAATGTCGGGGTATAGTTAATCATTCAGTGGTGTTTGTAGCTGATGTAGAGACTGGATTAAAGGTCGGGATATAGTTAATCATTCAATGGTGTTTGTAGTTGATGTAGAGTAGATTAAAAGTCGGGATATAGTTAATCATTCAATGGAGTTTGGGGGGCGAGCGGGGGGGGGGGAGGGGGGGAGTGTCAATGGAGAGACTTGTGTTTATAGCTGATGTAGAGACTAGATTAAAGGTCGGGATATAGTTATTCATTTAGTGGTGTGTGGGTGTGTGAGTGTGGGGTGGGGGGGGGGGGGGGGGAGGAAGAGCAGATCTTTAAACTTGATATAAAGGTTGATAAATAGTTATTAATTCCATGGTGGATCACTACTAAGCCGAAGCAAAGCACGTTTCAATGCAATGAAAACATCTTTCACCACCATTTACAAAAAAATCCAAGTTATGCCATCAGCATGGACGGTTATACTTGCAGTGTTTTAGGGATTCTCATAGAGTGCTATAACCATTTTTCAAAAGGTGGTGACTGAATGATGTATCGTACTGTGAAGTTCTGTTAATACATTGGGATGCAATTGGAAGCAGACATCTTGGCGTGCTGCCCCCATGAATACTGATCGATCATGACAATGGCAGATAACGTACGGCTCGAATAACCCAGGAGAAAGCTCACCAACTAGGGCGAACACTTCTTGAACATCCACCTTACAACTTCCAAATAGCCTCGAGTGATTTCCACCTGTTTGGTGCACTAAAGCCTACCCTGGTGAGAGGCGTTACACGAAGGACGAAATAGTTGAACGTAATTTACAATGGGGATTAGACAGTAGACCATAGACTTCTATTGCTGTAGGTTTTGAGGACTACTAAAGTGATAGATAAGTGTGCCAATGTTGGTGGCAAACTATGTTGAGAAATAATGGACACTGTAGATGCAATAATAAATGGTTTTCAAGTTCGAAGTTTGTTTTGTTTTTTTGTAATACCCATTTGTGACTTATTTTCCCTACCTGCCATCCTATCTGTGTTACGCCTTTACAAATTAAAAATAATTATTCTAATGACGTAGTACTTTACATTTGTCCCGCATCTTGAACCTGTTAGAGCACGTTTACGATTTTCATGGACATCAAAGCTGCAATATTTTAATTCTTGAATGAACTTTTAAATGTAGAGCTCCAAAAATACTATCCAGCGATGAAACATTTTTTGTTCTAAATATACCAAATAAGCTAAAATGCACCCTACTTACTTGTTAGGACTAAAAAAAATGTGGCACTACGTCGATCTTACAGAAATTAAAAATATCTTTTTTTTTGCATCTATTTATTTGCTATCTGAAAGTATTTCTGAACGCACTATGCACGAGTAGTTCATTTCTCACTTGTGTCGATTATTGGGTATGCTTTGTAGACCAGTGACAGAGGTAGATCTTTCACAACAATTTTCACATTTGAATGGCCTCTCGCCTGTGTATATTACCATGTGTATGTCTGCAGACCAGTGCCACAGATAGATCTTACACCACAATTACATGTGTATGGTTTCTTACATGTATATATGACCTTGTGTATGTTTGCAGACCAGTGCAAGAGATAGATCTTACACAACAATTACATGTGTATGGCTTCTTACCTGTGTATATGCCATGTCTATGTTTCTAGACCAGTGCCACATATAGATCTTACACCACAAATATATGTGTATGGCCTCTCACCTCTGTATATTACCTTCTGTATGTTTGTACACTAGAGTCTTAGGTAGATCATACACTACAAACATAATATTAGTTTAGTTCCGATCTGCATGAATTATTGTTTGCATTCGTGATCTGATGCATTGAGCAAATTCAATCATACCAATTTAACATTCTGCAGATTTCTTTCCGTGTTTCTAAATTAAATTCTAAGAAAATCTACATATGTCCCATGTGCGATTTTATGTTGTGTTTTTATATTTCTAGACTCGATATAGTCTTCATGGTCTCAATGATGTGTAGTTATACAATTGTACAGAACTAGCAGAAAAGGCACTACGTCAGTCAATCACATCTAAGGCTGCTTTTTGTACATGTAAACTGTCAGTTTTCATACAACATCCATAAAATCGAAATGAGATACAAAATAAGTACCGTCCACATTTCGATGCAAGTTCATGGGCGGAGGCAATATATATGATCATGGCAAACTATAAAGAATGCCGTGCAATGTAATTAAACATGATTGGGCATAAAACTAGCAATCTCATGATGCAAAACAATGATCCAGAAACAACGAATGCAAAAAACAGACGTACGTGTTCTAATGGAATCTTCCAGTAAGAGTACTAGCTGCAATGGCGGCCCTGCTTTGCATAGAGCCATATATGGGACAAGACATTTAATTATCTTAAGCACGATGAATCTTGGAAGGGAGATAGCCTTTAATCGTTAAGCTGATGTTTTTTCTTTCATATTGTATAGTTTGATTGACGGCAAATAATCTGCACGCGTCTCTCTCCAAAAGGAAAAAATGTAGTCAAATATATGTTGATTGCAAAATATGGACATTGCAACGTCACAGAAGGTAATCTGCCTGTCCAACCATCAGTCCTCCAATCAAGTTAATTGTTTACCCCTTCAGCTTCTACGAGCAGCTACACTTTGGCTCATATTCCCTAGTGGCTTCATATTATTGCGTCTCTTTTTTCCTCTTATAATTTAGATTGTACATTCAACCTTCTGGTTGCCATACCGCTATCTCCGCCCATTCAGCCAGATTAAGGCTTAATTAAATAAAATGTTACGGGATGAGCTGCCCTGACCTGACGTACACCAGATGAGAGCTATAGTGTATTGAAAAACACACTAACTGTATATTGTTATTGTGGGGGCATAGCCGATGGGAATGGTGTACATAGGTGCATTGTACCCAGGCCCGAGATACAAGCAGTGGTTAGTGAGCTGGTTTGTATCTGAGTGGTCTTGGGTTTCTTACCCAGTTGAAGCGGAAATATTTTTTTCAGACCGCAACGACTCCTGGGTCCACCCAGCTTTAAATGAGTACCGGTTCAGTGCGAGAAGTAAAAGCGGCGTGGAAGAGTAGATGGCTACCGCCCTCATATAGCCGAGTCTTAGAAATGTGAGATCGCTAACATTTCACACCCCTACAGCAGTAATACTATGGTATTCCTTTATGTTACTTAAATTAGGACGGTATTGCACCACTAACTACTGCTACAACTACTGCTACAACAACTACTACTACTGCTACTACTATGTCTACTACTACAATTAGTACTACTTTGACTATGACCATTGCTATATTTCTAGAAAAAAATTAGTAAATGATGTGGTCCTTATGAAATGTATGTATGAATATTCTAACTTTGTTTCGTTTTACCTTCACAATCAAAAGCTTCAATCTTTTGTTATTCGTGCAACACAGATTGATGCGAAGAATTAAATATTGTAGCGCTAAATGCATGTTTATAGTTGTAAACACTTAAATTACATTCTCTTTATAGGTAAGGATACGGCGTGTCCTTGCGTAACCCTAGAAATAAAAGCACCGACTGCTGCTATTATTAATGCTAATCTGCTTGACCATTACTAATACTGGGACAGAGTAATGTTGGTACGTAATAAATAAAAATAGCTGTCAATCGCAAGCGATGATGCAACAGCAGTCAGACATGTTGTATTGCACCTCATCAGTGAGGTGGCTGTATAGTCCAATTCTGGCACGGAAAATCCACCCACATACATCATAATTGGACATGTGAGTGTCAGCTGTTTTGTCTTTTCGCAAAGTGCGTTTTTTTCTGTGCTTTAGAGGTCCGGAGTTTCACAGCAATGGCGGTGCCTCTGATGGTGGTTCTACGCCGTGCTTTACGGTCCTGTGCGAGACATTCCCATCGATGCTGAAGTGTAGCAGGGATACGTTGAAGGAGGTTTTGAAACGCTTCTTTTCGCCACCGACTTTACGCAGGTCATCTTTCAGCTCACATTAGTTGTTTTGGGATGCGGTTGTCTGGCATGCGCACGACCTGGCTGGTCCACCCGATCAGGGTATTTTGCAACAGTGGGTGGATGCTCGGCATTTTTGCCTTTATGAGGATCTCGGTGTCTGATACCCTATCCTGCTGCTCTATTTTTAATAATCTACGGAGGCACCTTGCATGAAAGTGGGTTTGTTTTCCTAGCATGCTTGCTGTACACTCCCACGTCTCAGTGTCACACATAAGGGTGAGGAGCACTACGGCTCGGTAGACTTTGAGTTTCGAATCAAGCCTAAGACCACTCCGATTCCAGACAATGTTTTGCAGAGTCTCAAAGGCAGCACTGGCTTCGGAGATTATGTTACTGACCTCGCAGTCAATAGTAGTTTGCTTCTAAAACGTACAACTGGTACGTTGGTACGTGCTATTATAGTGGTAACATACTGTCTTGTTTTTGTATGAAGATTTCTCCCAGGCGGAAATATTAATTAACCCTAAATTTTAGACCCTGCATTAATACATTAGCAGTCGGGGGAGTAGACTTAGTGGGGACCAGCTGAAACGACTTCTGCTGTCTGGAACAGGGGTTGACATCATCCTAGAAGTGTTACACAAAACTGAAGCGCATCATCTATTTTAGACTTTTCTCGTGAGAATGTGGACTGATTCGAAATTCTTCACAAAAAGGTTACGAAAGCTATTTTGTCAAGTAAATATTAAGCATGTGTACTTTGTGTCTTCTGGAGATATATTGTACATTGTAGTATAAAGAATATTTCAATGTAAATGATTTCTTCATATGTGTATTGCAGCATAAATAAATGTGTTCAACTGAAATGTGATTGCTTCTGTGTGATACTCCTTTATTTATATTTTTAAATATTGATTATGAAAGCATAATGCATTAAGTGCATACAATCAACAGAGCGTTACATTCCATCTATCTCTCTTCTCCCATAGAATTGTTTACCTTACCGGCCACATATCATGGCATTTATCAGCTGTGGATAACTAAAAAAAAAAAAAAAAGAAAGGGGTTCAAAAGAAACGTTGTACCCCCTGATAAAAGTCCTCTCCGAGGCCCTGCGTGGGGAAGTGGTGGTATGATTATTACAAATGTAACGTGTGTGTGTAGTCTTTGTTCTGTAGAGTATATACCGTACTAATATTATACATTACTGCGATTGGCCTGTTAGTCTATGCTCGACGATAGAAAAAGTAGGAATTAATTTGAGTCTATAAATATATTCCACAGTGACAAGTGATGAATGGTGAAAGTATTGACCAGTTGAGACGCTGTCTTCTTTGTGAATGTCCGGCTGGTTGCATCCATTAACTCATCCCTCTTTCTCTCTCTCTCTCTCTCTCTCTATATATATATATATATATATATATATATATATATATATATATATGCGTGCATGCGTGCGTGCGTCCGTGCATGCGTGCGTGCCTGTGTGTCTGTCTGTCTGTCTGTCTATCTTTATCACTTTATCTTGGGGCAATGCACTTTCGTCACCTAGAGGTCCGTAGTTATAATCTGGGCTGTCTATTATTTCACTTCCTTTTCAATTGTTCTCTATAAATGTTTCCAGATTGTATAAAAGTACTTTTCTTAGTGATCTTTGTCACTAACAAACCTATAGCCAACAAACATACTCTGTTCTCCTGTAATAGATACTAACCTACAGACAATCATATACGCGTCATTCCTTGATCTGTTTCATAGTTCTATGAAATGAAAAGACCATCTCATTGTCGCCTCATATGTCCAATTCTGTCGTGTTTGACCAGATGATGACGTGTCAATATTCGTTCGTTTTCCATTTCTGTGGTCGCTGATATTTTGAATAATGTTTCTTTGGGAGCATCAATCTATCTGTTCGTGTTTTGGTCTTGCTGTAATGTCCTGCTGTCTGTTATTTAAAGGTCGAACAGCGGGGATGTTTAGAGACAATATTTTCATATGGGGTTGCTGACATATTGCTATATGACGATTAGGTTCTTGTTCTTTTTTGACTTTTTTTTTTGCGTTCGCTTTATTTCTCATTTCTCAAAGACGGCGTACGTTGCCCTGTTTTTATTTTGCGCCGATCTGCCATTGCATCCGACTCTGGCATATATGCTTCTTCCTGCATTTTCTAAGGGTTTGCTTCCCCGGGTTAACGGCGGCGATGTGGTGAGTAGTTTGTTGTTGACGATTAGTAATTGCTATCATTTGTTACCCCCACTAGTTACACTTCATCACAAAACACCGACACCCATTAACGTGACGTCACACAATGTGTTAACCTCCCCTCGGCTTAAAAATGTCTTTGTAATGATTAAATGTACTGTTATGGTGTTCTGTTCTGTAAATGATTGGCATCACTGTACTCCCGGTAATTTATTGGGTGTCCAGTCTCCATTGGTCAATTCTAAAGCGTGTGAATACTGATGGTTCTAGTAGCCTGCTGGTTGTAAATACAACTGCTCTGTCCTCTCAGGCACCTCTCTCTTCTTCAGCCATGATTGGCTTTAAAATTCAGCAGTAAGTTAATTACGAGTTCATCAAATGCAATGTTATCGTTGAAGAGGCTGTCATAGATGAACCTCAGGATATCACCTTTATCCATCTCAAATTGCCCTACTTTTATCGCTTTTAATACGAGAACGTCAGATCGTTCAGTGTCAGAGACCTCAGTATGACCAGTACAGTAGATACACACGAGCTCGTCAATGATTGACGTCTCTATGTCCGTTATCCAAGTATGCCAGATACGACTTTTATGTACCATCTGAAGCTCGGATCCATGACGTCCAAACGTCTATCGCATCTTAACAATGTGAATATTCCGTGTGCACCTAGGTCTCTTTTGTTCATTCTCAATACTTTCTGACCTTTCACACTGTTAACATGACAACACAATGAAACATACGTTACTGTATTTATACAAGCAGCATATTGTGAATACACTTTAGGCGTGGCTACAATGACCATGTTGGGAGATTTGTACAGATATCTACAAATACAATAGAATATTTATCTTTAATTTATTGTATGTGCGTAGTGAATAGCCAAAGAAGTTAAATTGCTACTTTGAGCGTGTGCATGTGTATTTCCTTTTCACTATATGCATGTAAAATATTGAACTGAGTTTTTTTAAGAAGATGAAATAAATCATATGAGTATATCTATATTGTTTGACGCATATAAAGAGAATGTATGGCAGTCCCAAATACCAATGACCATGCTCCTGGATTATCTTGTTAATGTGAAATGTCTTTGTTCTATGGATCTCATTTACAAGAGACAACAATTCAGATTTGAGAAACATTTCACAGAATGTAATGTGGCTTTGTTAGCCACACTTTTATTTCACCTTTCGGGCATGGGGACATCCGGTTTTTTTGCCACATAATGCAATGTTCATCACCAGATAATGATGTATGTCTATAGCCTGAAAATCAGTTTTCTCAATCCACTCTCTAAATATATGGCCTTTCAGTTTTTTATGACAGTCCAGATTTTCAATTTTGAAATGAAAATTAATTTAGCTATTATCAAGTCTCCTGCCTGCCTGGGATATTATCAGTAGTTTTTCAGAACTACTTGATACTTCTTCTTCTTCTTCTTCTGCGTACACAGTCAGACAGTAACCATTATTTTCTCGAAAAAAGCGGCGGTCATCCTGAGACTCTCGCCACTACCATAGAGCTTGTCTTGCAGTTCCACTGGCAATGGCCACATCTGCTCTCTCTGATCCTCGTATGTCGGGCGAACTACTTGATACGATTGTGTTCAGTTCTCCATCCAATTACTGCTATTCATGTTTACTTGTGTAATGGACATGCATATGTCATCTATAGACAATATTATAACATTATTTACGCCATTTTCTTGCTTCGCGCAAATACCGTAAAATCATGCGTATGTGTTAAACAATTTTTAACTAGTTTTGACTCACTAAAACTCGGGTGAGTATTTTACAAGGGTACAAAATAAACCAACATTTTCGATACCGAAAGTAACCTACATTGGAAAGTTGGTCATATGTTTTGTGAAAATAGCGAAAAATTGAATGTGCCATGTGTTTTCGTATGTGTCATACTGTGACAGTTCCAGCTGGAGCATTAGCGTTTATGGCAGGGACGATTGGGCTGGTGACTATGGAAACAAAGGTTGCCTGAATGCGTGCCAAGGTCAATCACCGTCTCGACACTAGATCGACAAAGGAAATATGGGGTTCAGGTGCAAGACTTAATCTGGTGCATGGGGAGAGGGGTGGAGGGGGGGATGTGTTTGAAGCTGTGATGGGGATTCAGAGCTGACCACTGGCGTTCCGAATTGGCGTAGTGTGGGGAGGTGACAGTTTGATGAGGCCACGACCAGCTACGACTTTTTTTTCTCATTCCCGTAAAGATACGACACATGTTTATCTTCCAGACTCGAAATCAATACATTTACAAATGAAGTCCTTTATCGCTGTGAAAAGTATATTTAGCTCTAGTGTCGTAATTTTGTATGCTGGAAATAAGCTAAACTAAAAACCAGCTTCCTGATGTGACTGAACAAAATTATAACATAATGATAGTTGTCCATCACAAGTGATGAAGACCACTCTCTTTGTTCAGCCGTGTGGACAGTCGTATCGCTTGCTGTGTCCGCTGAAATGGGTGACTTGCGCGGAGATTTGGATTAAAGTGAGGAAGAAACTGCGCCTTTTGTCAACCTCACTCACAGAGCCTAAGCTACCTTTTGCCAGTGGCAAGACATTTATCGAGACGACTGGAGATAGCATAGGATGCAGATTTTGCCTCAGGGTTACCACCGAAGCCTTTCCGTAAACATGTAACCCGCAGGGTAGAAAGGTGGGAAGGCATCTAACGCAGTTTGTCGTGCCTTTTCGATAACCACAAGAGGTCGTATGGACAACACTCAGCGTGTGAGTGAGTCTGGCATCACTCCCCAGCTGTATTCAGTTCATCATAGTAGTAAAATTCCTACACGCCATATTCGTGAAGGTTAACCGGCAGAACTAACCCGTGAGATACGACACAGGTATAAGCGTAGCGCCATTCAGCCGGCGTCCAGACCAGGATAAACGGACGGAAGAAATCACAAAAAAAGAACGAAATAACAAGTCCAGACGGAAAACAACTCCATGTATCCGTGAACACAAGTGTAAGTCGTCGACTAGTGTGAATTCCAGGCAAATCCGTGGTCTGGCGGCATCCATAATGATCCAAAACAGTAGAGAAATGTAGACTCGCAGCCAGTTACGGCGCCATCTTTGCCAGATCTAACATAATACCATGATCCTAAACATGCATATTTTCCGCATTTTCATTCTGCTGGTTGTTGAGTTACACTGACTTGAAATGTGGCACGTCTTTCTGAACGGATCATAGCCCATAAATGGATGCTATAGATGTCACTAGCAGCAAATACCGGACATGAAAGTTAATAATGTGCTAGATAACAAAACTTTAAAATAGGTGTCAAAAATATTGATTGCGTCATGTCACATTTTTCAACCGTCCCCCCAACTCTCAGCCATGTCCCAAAATGTTCGACCAAAACATTTCTCAATGCTTATGTGTGGCGTACGACCAAACAGCATATTTCTTTGTCTCTTTATATATATATATTTAAATTTCAATTCAGTAGCACATGCCCTTTGTAGAATGTTGCTCTAATGACAGTTGATCAGTAAGATACTCGATTCCTGTTCAGCTCTCCCGCCACTGCCACTGTCACTGTCAACCCCATAACCACTGTAACACCCCTTGTCCATACTCTCTTCGGTCTGCATCTACATTATTCGTCTGTTACCATGTCATCCAGTATCATTCTTTCTAAGCCATTGTTTCGTTTGACGTGACCAAAGTATGTTAATCTCCAAAACATAATGTTGCGTACAAGCTAGGTTAGTTATGTCTAAAGCTGATTTAGGAGCATTTTCTTTTTTCCCACTACCTATGGTATTTGGAGCACCCTCCTATATCATTTTATCAATCTTTTTCTGTAGGGTGTGTGTGGATGACCATGTATCGCACCCGTTTGATACCACCTAGAAGATGCAAGTTCTCAGGATCTAAATTTTTCTTATTGTGTCAGTGTTCTGACATACCTTTTTTAGCTAACCTCTATAGTGCCATGGTCATTCTACTCCTTATATATTGTTGGCAATCTATATAAATATATATAACTTCCACATTTATGTATGGAACTGTCTCGCTTTAATACAAATCACCGTGCAAGTCACCCTTTTTAGCGGACAGAGGAAAAGGGAAAGATTATCCACACAGCTGAGCTGTGGTCTTCATAGAGGAAAAGCAACACATTGCTATTCTGTATGACTTCCGGGTTGAGTTCTTAGAAATATTCTTTCCATCTGATTTTTCGAATGCATTCACCGTATATTGGCGTTCTGTTTTTGTCATTTAAAAATATTGTGTGGTGACACTTTCTGTTATACTTCACAAAAAATATATCGGTCTTTCTTTACACATGATTGTTAGCTGCTCTCAATGATTTATCAAAGATGCTTCTATAAGCTCAATTAAATATGTTTTTATTTGTTCTTCTTAATATTCGATAGATATCATCTTTTTGTTTTTTTCGATTTAAACCATGCCCTGTATAGTTTCTTGTTTTTATCAGTATAGATTATTTAATTTCGTCATTCCACCAAGCCATTCCTTTCTTTGTTCCTTGTCTTATTTTCTTTGTTCCACATTTAGTTCCCAGCGTATCTAGCATATCTGATTTGAAGATGTTTCATTCCTTTTCGACTTCATCGATTTTGGTGGTGAGATTCCCAAATCTTTTTATTTCATGATGAAAATATTTTTCTGGTGGTTTTATCCTCTAACTGTTTCACATTTGTGATTAGTTTATGTTTTAACCGTCTTTGTATTTTACTTTGTGTTGTAGATTGTGTTAATTTGACTGGTTGGTCGTCTGTATTCATACTGATGTTAGACATAACTCTGGCATCTGTCATGTTTCTCATTTGCTTTTGTCTAACTAGTATATAGTCTATTTGAGATAGCTGTTCAAGATTGTTTCATAGATTCCAAGTGTTTTTGAAGTCTTGTCGATGTTGGAAAGGGCTATTTGGGATGATGAACCCCTGCTCGAGACATAGTCCAATGGAGTATTCCTCATTTATATTTCGTTCCTGTACACAATCACTAAAAGCACTACGATATAGCTCATCTGGCAATTTCGTCCCCATTCTACCGTTAATACCGAGCATCACTGTCAACTCGATCTTCACATTCACACTGTTTATAGTATCGGACAGCTGTTCGAGAACATTCTTTTCTCTTCGTCGATGTAGCTATCATTGTACGGTGCGTAAATCGGGATCACAATTGCTGTTTTCGGCTGCACTGTGTAAGTGTAGTTTTATGAGCCGTCCTGATATATATTGTATGTCTGTGATTGCTATTGCCTTCCCTTGGTGAATTAAAAATGCTACACCAAGTTTCGCTCTGCTGTTCTGGCCAACCTTTCTCATAGTTTTAATCTCCTTACTATTTCGACCCCTTTTTCCTAATGTCACAAAGTCTTATTATTACTATCTTTCATTTCATCTTAGATGTGGCTATTTCTGTCTACTTGTTTTCCAAGCCACTGATATTTAATGTGGCCAGTCTGTTGTATTGTTTATTTTATATTTCTCCTCTGCTCGACCATGCTGTTTCATAGAGCTCCGTTGTTTTTACAAATTATAAATATCGTCGCAGTGTCCCAAATGTAGATTTGTGCCGACCGGAATGTAGATTTAAACTTTCTGTGCTGTATCCTGTCCATTGCAAAACCACATCGTGTACATTTCGTGTATTATTAGTTCTTAGTTCTTAGTCGACCTGTACTTATACAGGGACAGATGCCACTGTGCAGGTCCCAGCACCCGTATGAGCTGGATGTAGCCAGGAGAAGGCTTTCCTGCTTAGCTAGCTAGGCTCGAGCAGCTTAATACTCTTTTGCGTTGGGACAAGCTCTACGGAGAGTGGTTAACCGATGTGCTAGCCCATCTTAATAGGCTCAAACACAAGAGCAAAGTTGACCCGTAGCCTGTTAGGCGCCATCTATGTTGCTCTTAACAAACCACCTAACCATGACCGGTGTTATGCCACGTCACACAGTTAGTCGATACTTACGACAGGCTCTCAACGAGGCAGTGCTGCTTTTCTTGTCCTTGTCAAACACAAAGACTCCGGCATACCAGCCAGGCAAACATTAGTGTATACTTAAACCCCATTTCAATCGCCATTTATCCTGGAATAAACAATTAAAACAAACGATATTGGCACAGATTTAAAAGAACGTCGCCATTTTGGCCACCGGAAGCTACACGATACTGAGACTGGGAATAACGCATTCATATCTAGCTAATCTCAGTGGATCGTTCATTAGCCGAAAAAGAAGATTACGATGTCTGAAAAAGACTTGGGTTAGGGGAATATATATTAATTCCGTTATCTTTTCTGGTGCTGGTAGTATGTGTTTGGGTGCCCAGAAACACTAGTCGATGCCTTAGTTTGGGTAACGTATCTACGAATATATGACTTACCCTGAAACAAGAAAGATACGCTACTCTTGACACAGTAGATGAGGATGTTAGTAGTATAAGACTGTATTTAAAATTCGAATTGCAGAGACAACAGCATCATGTTTACCCCACACCATGCATTGCTCTTCTTAGAACTCTGTCATTGTGTCAGATGTTAAGTTTAAATAACAAAATAACGAGATTTTGTAGGTTATTTTCCAAACTCATGAAGATATCAGCATGCAATGTTTGCGCTACATCATTTGTTTGTTGAGCTAATTTACATCTGAACATTTCCAATGTGACCTTCATTATAAACTCGAAGTGTAAAGCTCGTGATGCTTGTAAAGTACATTTGTACACAGAGGCTGTATTGACATTGAGGCTGATCGTTCGGTCATTGAGAGCTGACCGTTCGGTCATTGAGAGCTGACCGTTCGGTCATTGAGCGCTGACCGTTCGGTCATTGAGAGCTGACCGTTCGGTCATTGAGAGCTGACCGTTCGGTCATTGAGAGCTGACCATTCGGTAATTGATGGCTGACCGTTCGGTCATTGAGAGCTGACCGTTCGGTCATTGAGAGCTGATTCATATAGCAGTTTTAGTAAATGATCAAACAAGTTCATCCATTTTCTGTTATGACTACACGTTTGAATGTAGGTTTTGAGAGCACATTCTAACTGAATTGAAATAATATGTTTAAGTTCTACGCCATATTTGTTTAGCCATCGACCAAATCCACGATGGAAATAAGGGGATTTATTATTCTCCGGAAGGGGGAGTGGGGAGAAGATACTTATAACACAGATTCAGTCTGGTGAATCATGTTAGTGCATAAACGATGTTGGACAAGATGGTGGCAATACGTGACACTGGAATTGATTGATAAGCTTAACTCGCATGCACATAACATGAAGATCCCGATTTCACGTCAGTGGGGCACATTGGGAGTATGGTGTTTGATCCATAGAGAATATTGTATTTGGTCTATCGAGAATATGGTGTTTGGTCTATCGAGAATGTGGTGTTTTGTCCATCGACAATGTGGTGTTTGGTCCGTCAAGAATATGGTGTTCGGTCTATCGAGAATATGGTGTTTGGTCCGTCGAGAATATGGTGTTTGGTCCGTCGAGAATGTGGTGTTTGGCCCCTATTTCTATTGATCAACCGCCCACTGGGGGTATTGTGGTCAACATCACGCCTTCCGCCTTTACTTTCCCAGAATATTCTAGCACCAAGTTTATTAGACTGGATGCACTGCATCGTGCCGTTTTGTGTTCGGAAAAAAATCTTTCCCCAGCTGGGACCCAAACCCTTATCGGTCAGATGGAACGCCACAGTATTAACCATTGGGTTATTTCGGCTCCCATTTCTCACATAATGAAGTTAGACTGTATCTTTGAATTGACAGATGTGTCAGTGTTTAGGATTGTTTGTATCGGTGGAAACGTTGAAACAGATCTAGACAGCAAGCACTGGCTATCGACCAGGCACTTTTGTCTTTGTAAACTAAAACACCAGTGACGGAAGTTTGTCTGAACTCAATGTTTGAAAATATTCAGGAAATATTATCCATACATGTGTGACACCAAGTTATAAATATTCCGGCTGCTCTCGTCATATTAGACAGACTTGTAAATGTTTGGGTCGTATAGGCAATAGTGATGGCATAGTTATATCATGGCATAATCATCATAATAAATATATCAATGCATAATACAAAATAGTGTGCCCATTGTCGTAGATGAGGACCGATAACACTATTCCAGGTCATACTATGTCCAGGTTCAGTGTATTGTGCCTGATCGTGACGCGACGTCCTGGTCAGTATATTGTGCCTGACTTCACTAGCGTCTCAGTTACCCAAGTGTTGGGTAGATATTTCATTATCTTTCTACAATTTTACCAGGACAGCGGATAACCGACAGATTTTTTTGATATTCAACTGCAAATTCAACCTTTACGTGTACACGGGATCTTCGAGTTTTGGGGTTTGTGTGTGTGTGTTTGTATTTGTTATTAATCAGCTTTCATGAACGATTAGAAATTGAGATGAAGCTATTAATGAGGAAAAGTATGTGGCATTCATTCCCGGCTAGAAACGAGAGAGCTTTTGACTCTTTCCAGATAGCTGTAGGGAAGGGGGGGGGGGGGGGGGCATTATGGCGTTGTGTCGTAGAGTGTGGAGTAAATATTTGTGAGGAGCTCAGCTTGGATTACCACTTCAGCCACTGATATAAAGGGCCTCGAAAGAACTCTATGTGCGTTATGTTTGAGCTTCGCAATAAGGCATGCGATACATTCAGGGTTGTGCAATACAGGTTACTAAACCAAACTAGCAGGATCAACCAGCCAGCTGTGTCAGGGACACGTCTAGAGATACCAGTGCACTCTGCGGGCTAGATTCAGATGTATAGCTTTTTCTTAATCGGTGGGTAGTGGTACATGACCGTCCCTATTTCATGGAGAGATCTGACTAGTTAATTCCGGTAAAGGTAACGTATTTATCGTTAAGGTGAGATCAACTAAAACAGAAACTTCGATTAGTGGAGTAGGGCAATTGATCGCTTAATTTTCATTTTCAGTACGAATACAAACCTTAAAAACGTTTCCTCCTGATCCGTTTGATATTACATCAGTCGAGATTCATTTAGAGGACTCGATCCTACTTGGCTTCTTAGAAGGGCGTCTAACCACACGTCCAGCCACACGAGATCGAGCAAAACCACCTATGTGAGTCTGATGCGAAGGGATCCCATGCAGGCAACATTCGGTTTGGTCTTGTACCCAGTCAGCGCTGCTGTAAGGCTCCGGGAGTAAACCTAAGAACAAATGTGTATCATGTGCTATTTCCAGTCGTGTGAACTAATATGTCATGATACAGGACCAAGTTAGCCCAAGACAAGACATTGCGGTCTAAAAAAAAAAGGCAAATTCTTGCTTACTTAAATCTAATTAAAGCGAAATCACAGTGTCATACCTTCGAATATCGGATAATCTCTATATACTGACGCTGTCCTCATCTTTACATTGCTTAAGATGTATTCATATTGTTGCACGTTGCGCTGGACAGGACACATGTTAATCCCTGTAACGAAGTAGTGGCGACAGGTTTGCCAACACCTTGAAGTCAGGCAGACATCAATGATAATTCCTTCAGTGTAGTGTTTATAACCAGGGACATCTAACGGTATCCCAGATCTGTTGTTGCTGAAAATAGTTTGACGGAATGTCATTCATTCACCCAAGAAGATGTACTCTAGCATCGAGGAACCGGTGAACTATTTAATAGGCCATAGTCTGGATAGTTATAAGATCAAATCAATCAAATCAATCAAAGCCGTCCCTCCTTTCGGTGCATAGGCCATCGACAACATCTCGCCAGGGTACACGGTCCTGGGCTGCTCTTTCTGCCTTTTTCAGATTTAATTATTTAATTTTAGCTTCTTCTCACATTCTGTTCCCCACGTATGTTAGGTTTACCTATGTCTTTTCCTCTGAGGATTCCATGAAAGAGCCTTCTTGCTATATTAGACTGTGCATTCCGCATCGTATGTTCTATCCAGCCCAATTTTCATCGCTTAATTTGCTGTTGTTGGCTCCTTTCCCACATGTCTTTATTCCTTACCATATCCTGCCACTTTATGTCCATTATCCTTCGGAGGCATCTAACAAAGTTCTGGAGTCTTTGTTGAATGATCTTGGTCGTTCTCCATGTCTCCATACAACAACACCGACTTGACAAATGTATAGAACATTCTAATGTTCGTGTCAATCTTCATATATCTGTATCTCCTTATATTGTTTAGTGTATAATTTATGTATTTGTAAAATAAAACCTCTCATTAAACTGTGAAAGGCCATGCACCAGCACCTACCAAACCAAGACATAGCTATCAGTCGTTATAAAAAGAACTTTTTCTGGAGCCTTCACATGGTATTCGAAGAAGGTGACCAGCATATCTCAGTTGACCCATCTTGTAAATGTACATGAATACTGGTCATGCTGGCTCTGGAAATGACTATATTATATGTAATATGGTCCCGCTCCTTAATATGCCAGATAAAGACATTGTGCGATTCAATTTACTGGCGTGTCCATCATAGACAGTTCTGCTTCCACACGCATAGAACACGGTGACGAGACTGCTGGCCCGGTACCCAACACTATCTAACGCATTTAACCGTTTAAAACAAAATCTATCGCATTCTAAGAGAAACTGTCCTGGCCCACGGTATTCTATTTGCCAGCTCAAAAGCAATATATGCCTCCTCAAAACCGTAGTAGCTATCACATGCGAAGATTGCGACAGCGTCAGATATTGACATTCAGATGTGATTATACAGTCCGATCTGAGCGCAACGCAACTCATTCTACCGCACTTGGGGCTCATTTTGACATCATTAGGGATGCATTGTTTTCTTTTCTGTCTTTTTGTGCAGTTCGCTTTTTCTGCGCCCCAGTGATGACTCTCTCTTCACCCAGTGAAGCACGGCGTGTGAAGGCAGTATGTCTTCAGGAAGCGACATTAATAAGGCAACTGTTCAGAGTTACTTTCAAATTTTCGTTGTATAATTTATTCAACTGCCCACCCCCCCCCCCCCCCCTCTCACCCCCGTCAAGTGTACGTCTGTCCTTTGCTCACCATACAACAGCTGCATAGGAAGCGCTAACCGGGAAAATGAACAACATGCCCGGTCCATCTGATGTGTGCTCTCTGCAGCATGGTATGAATGTTCGACAGCTTCGTCTTGCTGAGAACTTCAGGGATGGGTACTCTATCATGTAAACCAATCCTGAGCAGCCTACAGTGACAGTTACCGTAGGAATTGTTGAGTTTCCTGACATATCTGCCAATAGATGTTGATGTTTCGTAGGCGTGCAGTATGGTGTTTAGCACCACACCACGATATACTCTAATCCTGATGGCAGCACATATTGCCTGCCGATCCTAAACATCATCCGAATGAAGCGCTTGCCTTGGCAAACTTGTTTTGTACCTCAAAATTGATTTGTGCGCATCAGATTAATCAGTCGGATATCCGTTTTGTTTTTGATGTTTACGCCAGTGTAGCATCAGAAAGCATGACTGCAAATACCATACTTGAGCGTTGGGAGCCACCTTACAACTCTGTTTGACTCCGTTTGTGACTGGGAAGGTTTCAGACAGTTCATCATCGTCAGCTCACATGTCATTTTAACTTAAACTTAACTTAACGACTTTATACAGGCTTAGAAGACTCTGCATAGTCTGTATACAACCAGTTTCATTTAAATCACCTTGCTCTAAAAGCTATGCGCATCCAATATTATGAAATGGACAGTAAACTGTCATGAATTATCCGGGGTAAACGAATTTCACCTTCAGTCCGTCCATTGTAGACAGTACAAAATTCCTTTGTTAGGTTAGCAAAAGTAGTTTACAATTTATAATGTTGTTCCTGGCATTTGTTCCTTGATTTGACTAGCAGAAAATATCATGTCAACAGTACTGCAACAAGCTCGGAAACCATAGTGACTCACCTGCTCGAGATGAGATGTTAAGCAGTTGACCCATATTTTGTCCCAAAGATTGACATGATGGTGATTGTCCTATGGTTATCACAGTATTGACGATTACCCTTGGACTTGTCTTATCATGTACCATGTCCTTTGTAGAATGTCGCTCCCATCACAACTTGTCTGTAAGAAATTGGCTCCCTAGCCAAATCTCGTCCCCGGCAAAGGCATGCATAGGCTTTCTTTGATATCTTGTCCCGATCGTCTTATTGGTCTACCCCTGCCTCTTTTGCCCAGTGTGATACCTTCTATCATTGTTCTATCAAGACCTTTGTGTCTCTTCATGCGACAAAAGTATTTAATTTTTCTGGCTATGATGGAATTGATAAAACAATTCTCTTGTATGTTCAACTCGTGCTGAATGTTGATATTTGTCCATCTCTTAGTTCAAGGTTGTTCTGAAGATCTGTCTGTAACATTTTGACCCGAAGGACTCGATTCTCTTTCTAGATGTATTTTGTAATTGTCCATGCATCGCAGTCATGTGCTGCCACGGAAAAGACACAGGCTTTCAAGACTTTCACTTTTGTCGTTTTGTTGGTGTTCTGCCATAATTTGTTCAGGTTGTTTAGCCTGCTCGTTGCAATGGCTAGACATTTTCTGATTTATTTGGAGCAGTCGCAAAATGTGTATTTATTCTGGAGCTAATATATTAAAAATGCGTGACCTTATCTATTTCCTCACCACCAATTATAAATGCATGTTGACATTGTGTTTTATCGATGGTCATTGTTTTTGTTTTATTTATGTTTTAAATTAGGTTTTAATCTACATTGTATCTATAAATGCCTGAAATTAGCTGCTCCTGCCCTTCTGCACTTCTTGATATTATTACTGTCTCATCTGTGTATCGGGGCTCTTCGATCTCGTATCCACCAATCGTAAATTGATCGCAACTTCTCTTCTCTAGCCTTTCTAATTATGCATTCCGCATAGATGTTATATAGATATGGAGAGAGGATACATCTATGTCGTTCTCCTTGTTGTGCTGCAAACCAGTCTGATGTTTGACTTGATACTCGGACAGCGGCTTGTTGTTCTTGATATAATGAATCAATTGGATGGATACTATGTACATGGAACCCAATTTATTTCATGATGTTCCAAAGTTTCTGATATTTCACGATATTGAAGGCGTTGTTGTAATCAATGTAGCACGTGCACACGTATACGTTAAACTCTCTACTGTCTTGATCGCGGTGCACTTGTAGATAATGGTGGTATTTCATTTCCTGTGGAATGTGATTTGGCTCGCATAAAATGTATGTTAGTTTGTGTAGCAGAACAGTGCCTCCTGCTTTGTAAACATCAGTAGGAATAACTTCTGAAATGGGTTTCTGCAATCAAGCAGATTGTTTTCAACTGTACTGTACGGGAAGGGAACCTGTCGATAACAGCAACATATAGCATGCTTCTTATTGCTAGTTCTCTAACGACTGACAGTCAGTTTAACATTTAACTATTCTGCCCACCAGTCCATAATATGGGCTTTGTCAGTTAGCAGTGATGTGCCATCAGAAGGTTAGGAGATGAGTGAGAGAACCGTAGACTCCGTTCAGGATATCGTCAAACCATTGCGAGTTATTCGTTTCTGCATATAGCTAGATTTCATCGGCGTTCCCGGGACGATGAGGCTAACGTCTGGTCAGGCAAAATACACTGATCAGCTAATGTTAGCCAGGGTCAGAAAAAATATACTGGCCAAGACCTTCACCTGACAGGATGATGAGGCTAATGTCTGGTCAGGCAAAACACACTGATCAGACAATGTTAGCCAGGGTCAGGAGAAATATACTAGCCAAGACCCTCACCTGACGGGACGATGAGGCTAACGTCTGGTCAGGCGAAACACATTGATCAGACAATGTTAGCCAGGGTCAGAAGAAATATACTAACCAAGACCCTCACCTGACGGGACGAAGAGACTAACGTCTGGTCAGGCAAAACACACTGATCAGACAATGTTAGCCTGGGTCAGGAGAAATATGTTGGCCAAGACTCTCTCCTGACCTCCTCGTTGGCCATCCTGAAAACAGGCTGTTGTCGAAGACAACAGACTGGCTAACAAGGTGAGGTTCGATATTATATCTGTAGTAGTGGACGACACGCAGATAAAACCATGCATGGCACAAACACATGGAGGACCCCGGTCCACCTTCATCAGCACGCTCTGGATGTGAGGAAAGCTACTGCAACCCGCCACTTAACGTCCTTTTTAGGGCGCTAATAAAGAGTAACCTACTCATTGTGGGTATTAAATAACAACAACAACATCGGCGTTGCTCTCACAACCATTGGTTGTTTACTCGTTTTACCTTGGTCTGGTACATGACCTCAGTTTTCCTTAAGCATATGGCCAAGACAAGTCAAAGTTCTCACACGCAGTAGACAAGAGGCTTATGTGTTCCTGTATATCCTGTTCTGAGCTAATGTTCAGAAAATAAGCATTCTCAAATAGCAGTTCACGTATCGTATCGCCCAATCACATTTGATCGGCGCATGACATGGAAAAGTCAGATCGAGAGAAACCGAATGAGAGCCAGAGAAAGAATGGCAATCATGAGGAAACTAGCTGGCACAAGCTGAGGAGCAGACGAAAGCATACTAAAGAAACTGTACACTGGAAGAGTGAGACCAGTTCTCGAGTATGGCATTTCGGCATGGACAACAGCAGCAAAGGCGAACTTCGATAAAGTTAACAAACTTCAAAACCAAGCCATGAGAGTTATAACAGAAGGCATGAAGTCAACGCCAATTGTAGAACTTGAAAAGATTACAAAGCTGCAACCCATGACCGATAGAAGAGACTGCAGAGCCCAGCTGCAGTCAGAGAAACTCCGAAGACTGACTGACCACCCAATGCACCAGATTCTTAACAATTTGGGAACGGAGAAACTAAAGCGGAGAAACTTTGCAGAAATAGCCAAAGCAAAGATGCACGAAGATCCCATAAACGCACTAACAACACCAAAGCCCATCACTACTGTACGAAAACCTACCTGGAGGCAGGATATATTTCCAGAGGTGGTAGAAAATATACCAGGTTTTGGAAACAAAAACAAAAACTGCCAGACTGAAAAAGAAAGAAGAGATACTACCCTAAGCTTTATATCGAAAAACTACCCAAGCATGGACTGGACCCATGCATACACCGAAGGTTCTGTAACAGACACTACACAGAACGGAGGGGCAGGAGCATTCCTGAACCTACCAAATGGCAGAAAAATAACACTGTCATTTGCTACTGGTAAGTACACAAGCAATTTCAGAGCGGAGGCAGAGGCACTGAGGGCGGCAGTGGAAGAAATGGTGACACATAAAGAAAAGCCATATAGTCCTGCTTACAGATGCTCTCGCCGTAGTCACAGCACTAAAAAGCCAGAAAAACACTGAGCTTAATGACTTAAGAGTAGCACTCTGGCAACTATGCCAGCAGTCCACATCAAAAAGGGTAGTGGTACAGTGGGTCCCATCACACTGCAACATCCAAGGCAACGAGGAGGCAGACAGACTGACAAAAGAAGGTGCAAGACTACCACAAACAGATACTAGTATGACGTACGAAGAGTCAAAACGGCTTATTAAATCCAGATACATGACCAAATGGGAAACTGAACATACCGGCTACGCCAAAAACGATGCCTATTGCCAGTTGAACAGAAGAGAGCAGGTCGTTGTCTTCAGACTTCGCACTGGCCACAATAGACTGAGGTACCACCTATTCAACAAACTGAAGATAGGTGGTACCGACGAATGCCCGTGTGGCACCGAGAAAATGACCGCTGAGCATCTGCTGCAGAACTGCCTGACATACGAGGATCAGAGAGAGCAGATGTGGCCATCACCAGTGGAACCACAAGAGAAGCTCTATGGCAGTGTCGACAGCCTCAGGATGACCGCCGCTTTTTTCGAAAAAATAATGGTTACTGTCTGACTGCGTACGAAGAAGAAGAAGAAGAAGAAGTATCGCCCAAAATCCTTTAGGCATTCAGTCCTGAGGAATTCTTCTTCTTCGTCTTCATGTACGTTCGTTCTCAATCTCCCGCTAGCAAACCCTGAAAGGGCTTACGTAGCAGAATGTAGTCCAAAGAACGGAATGCGTTGTGTCGTAGTTACAGCTTGACTGCGATATTTGCACCTTTCGGCCCAACCCATCTGACTTCAGCAAGCATTTATTGAGTACCAGGTTAGCATTCCCTCTTCGATCCCTTCTGCTTAGCCAGTCTGCCCTGCTGCAGCCTGTTATCCAGGATTACGACGTGGCGGTGTAGAACGGTCTTGGCAGCTATGGTTCGCTGACCCTGACGCTAGCAGTCAGCGTCTTGATCCCCCTGAGGAATTCAATAAACTGGGATCCATGATAAGCTTAACGTACATGCTCTATCCAAATATTTGTTACTGATCGGGGCATCTGTTTCTCGCCAATATTTTTAACCTCAAAATATGCAAAGTCTAGCTAATCCCATCACTCGACCGGACATTGTTCTGTAGAGCCGCTTCAACAAAGTGACAAATGTGCCATGGCATTCATACACATTCACTTTACAGTCAGGACATAGTCAGTCACATGCTTCAAGTGCATGTCGATAATGATTTGTGGAATGTATAAATGTATGATCAAGCGATATCTAACAGATATAGACATTTATTGTTATCAGTCAATCAAAACCTTACATTTTCACGTGAAGCTCAGACCTTCAACAACCACACAGAAAGTTATGGTGTAGTATGACATCGTTTCCAGGTCTCTCCCCGTCGTCTTTATCATGTTTATAAATGTGTATCACTATACTTCATTCTTGATTTTGACTTCCCTCTTGCTCTTTTACTCTGAGAGTTCCAGAAAATGTGATTGCCTTGAAATTGTATTTCTTTGTTTTATTAATATGTATTATTTCAACGACTTCAGCCTTCTCATCATTTCGTGTTTCACAGCTGATTGTCGTGTTATTTTAGATAGTTTCATATGTACATTTCTCTATACTGTCCACATCCATTTATGAAAGTAGGCACTTTTTTGGTTACTGTTTTTAACTCTTACTGAGTTTCTCACTCAAAAAATAATCGTACATTTGATTTTTAGATTTTTATTCCCATGTTTGATTTAATGTATTGTGATATAATTTTTGATTTCTGCGTTTGCCTTATTTCTCTGTTTCTGTTTTGCGCCTGTCGGCCCAGTGTATCCGACTTCGCCATACATTGTATGTAAGGGTTTGCTTTACGGGGTAACGGCTGGTGCTGTGATTAGGTACCGAACCCAGCACCTTTGGGTTGTGAGCCGCGTCACTTAACCATTAGTCCTGTGATATTAATAAAGTCCTTACCTTTTATAATCTTGTTTTGATATCTTTATTTTCTTGCTACATTGCGTAGTGCTGCACATGTATGCCTTCATACCTGTACAGTGTACATTTATCAAAGAGCAAAGTGATTGTTTCTCGGAATATATGTCTGTTATCTAAATATTTTCAGTTATTATATACGTGTCCTATCAGCAGGTGAATTTATTGTAACAAACATCTAGCTATGTTTAAAGAACAGATGGATTTCAACATTGACAAAGTACAAATCTTCACTGTGTTTTATCGAAGAGCAGGTATTTCTATTTAGTTGGTTGGTGCTGTTTTGTTGTTTTATGTCGATAACAGACGAAACCTTGTAACCAAGAATGCACTTCACATCAAAACTGTTCTCTTGGAAACAGTCTGCATTGAAGAAGCTTGAACAAGGAGTTAGGGATCAACATGATGATCACCGTAGTGGTGAACCTGCCGCAATGTCTTGCTTTGCATTACAAGAAGGATGAACCAAGTTCACTTTCTTCAGTACGTTCAGTATTGCAAGAAGAGCCACTCTACGCATTATTATATACACTAGTCAAGAGAGAAAAACTGATTACGAGTAGTTTTGAAAACATCAACAATCATACAATATTATATAGGATGTGTAATCTATCGCTCTTGGAATCACAAAGTGTTCAGTAAACTGATCTGCATGTAGAACTTCATAAAAACATATAAAAGCAATTGTTCAGTGACCCCACAAGACAACAATAAAACGAAAGCCCTTGTGAAGGCCACAATGGCTTTGTCAAAAATTTTTAAAATAACTGTCAACACATTGCAACATAGGTCAAAACTTGATGTAAGATAATTATGCAATTTGGTTTTAGTTGGCAGCCTTTACAGGGAAGTGGCCAGGACCATGTGAGTAACACTTTGCTTGTTGTGAACAAAATACAAGTTATTCAAAAGAGTGGACAAGCAAATATCTGTCAATTTGATTTACTTACTTAGTTCCCCTGTTCTAGGAAAGCATCAGCCAGCATGGTTCTAATACTACGCCACGTGGATTGCATTATCATCCTCTAATCCCCTTCGCCCACGACTCCATCAGGCACTAGTTCCTCCCACAGTTCCACGATCCAGGGAACCTGCGTCAGCTCATTCTATTTTTCGAGCCGCTGTTTTTAGGGACTAGTCTGTAGGGCATGTGTTGATTGCAAGAAACGTTGTCTAGATTTCAGTTTTGTCCACTGCACCTGATATATATATATATATATATGCCTGCGTATTTGCCTGCGTGTCTTTCTGTCTGTCTGCCTGCCTGTCTATAAGCATGTAAGTATTCATGTATGTATATGTGTGTGTGTGCGCGCGTCTATGTGTCTACGTGCGTGTGTGCGTGCGTGTGTTTGCCTGTGCGTGCGTGTGTTCTCGTGTGTGTGTGTGTGTGTATGTGTGTGTGTGTGTGCGTATGAAGTGTGAAGCATGTATACATTTGTTTGTGTGTTTCTTTCTGTTTGTATGCATGGTTGTATATATGTATGTAGGTACGTGTTTATGTATATATGTATGTATGTATGTATGCGTGTATGTATGTATGTATGTGTGTATGGGTATGTGTGTTTGTATGCATGTATGTATGTATGTACTTATGTATGTATGTATGTATGTATGTATGTATGTATGCATGTATGTATATATGTTGGTATGTGTGTACGCATGCATGTATGTATGTATAACTTCCGGTCGAGCGCCGTGATTGGCCGCTGTCACGTCAGCTTCGGATATTCTGTGATATTTCATCTTCTTCCAAAACTCGAAATAATTCAAGAAGTGTTTTATCGACGGAACACCACACGAGGACCGTACTACAATTAATATATGTGAAATAAGATACACCTATTTGATAATGTGCCTAATTCTAGTTGTAGTCGAACTCTAAGCCTATCGTCCCCTATTCCCGACATTGCGTGAGCGCAAAATCGCTGGACCGTTGAGCGAAAATGCACACGTACTCTCGAGGCACCTTGCTGACACTAAAACTAGAGATGTGTAGTGGTCACTCGTTACCCCTGGGGATGACAAGACGTCTTGCCTACCTTGGAGTCAGTGAGACACCCAAACAAACGTACGGAAAGAAACGGGGAAGGAGAGGTAGTAAAAAAAAAATTAGAAAGTCAAGAAAAGGTATAGCTTTTTTCAGATTTGCCCTGTCCTGCTCATCCAGCAAAGCAGGAAATTCATCATCAGGCCACCACGACAGCAAATGTGTTGCTCAGTGTGGATCGTACATATCACGGCGAGGCACTTGAGGTCCGGTGGTCATCCACAGCACCCGAGTCCATATCCAGCATTGCTGACTTGTCTTACCACGGTAAAAGTTGGACTCGGGCGAGAGAGGGAGGTCCACGAACTGCGCAAACCTTCCTCACTAAATCAAATTAATGGCGCAGGTCATTCTCTTTTCATTTACCTAGTACTAACACAGACTTGCGACAGAGGAGAGGCGAAGCGGAGAGCGTAAGTCCGCTGAAAAGCTAAACTACAGTCAAAAAGCTGCGTCAGTTGCGGGACTCCCGGCTGAGCAATAAAGCGGATGAGATACATGGATTTGCTGACAATCATGATCACCGTCTCGCGAAGCGAACTTTCCATGCTTTCCCTTCCTGCGAGTATGCCGATCCCAAATCTGAATCGTCAGCCATCTCCAAATCCATCCACAACCCGGAGTTACAGAATACTCGACTGCAAGGACTGGTTAAGTGAAAAAAGAAAAGGTCCTCATTATTCGTGATGGACGAACAACAATGTATGTATGTATATATGTCCGTACGGATGTATGTATGTATGTATGTCCGTACGGATGTATGTATGTATGTGTGTGTGTACGTACGGATCTATGTATGTACGTCTTTACGGATGTATGTATGTATGTATGTACGTACGGATGTATGTATGTATGTATGTACGTGCGGATGTATGTATGTATGTACGTCCGTACGGATGTATGTATGTATGTACGTCCGTACGGATGTATGTATGTGTGTGTGTACGTACGGATCTATGTATGTACGTCCGTACGGATGTATGTATGTATGTATGTATGTACGTACGGATGTATGTATGTATGTATGTATGTATGTATGTACATCCGTACGGATGTATATATGTATGTACGTACGGATGCATGTATGTATGTACGTCCGTACGGATGTATGTATGTATGTATGTATGTACGTCCGTATGGATGTATGTATGTATGTACGAACGTATCTATGTATGTATGTATGTATGTACGTCCGTACGGATGTATGTATGTAAGTATGTATGTATGTGCATCCGTACGGATGTATGTATGTATGTACATACGGATGTATTGTATGTACGGATGTATGTATGTACGTACGGATGTATGTACGTACGGATGTATGTATGTATGTACGTACGGATGTATGTACGTACGGATGTATGTATGTATGTACGTCCGTACGGATGTATGTATGTATGTATGTACTTACGGATGTATGTATGTACGGATGTTTGTATGTATGTATGTACGTACGGATGTATGTATGTATGTATGTATGTACGTACGGATGTATGCACTTACGGATGTATGTACGTACGGATGTATGTATGTGTGTATGTGTGTATATGTGTGTGTATGAATATATGTATGTATGTATGTATGTATGTTTGTGTGTGTTGTATCGAAATCAGCCATGCTTATGCAGCACACAATATATACCTAGTGGGTCAATATATTTGCACTGTAATATTATTAAGCTAGCTTGAATTTATTTACGTATATCATAGGCATATATGTCTTTACTAATATGGTCAATAGATCACAAAATAATTGTTTGATTATGTTTAACGCTGTTTAAATAGGCTACGTCATTATTATGTGTAGGTTTATATATTGTTTAGGTAGTTGAGATTCTGGTTTTGGTTTTTTTCTTTATTTCAGCTTGAATTTCAGCTTGTTTGACACTCTTTTTAAACATCTAATCTCACATAATCTGATGCTTGCGTCCCTTATCTCCCTCATTTTCTGTCCTTCTCCATCTCGCGCACTCTCTTTTCTTGCTTCTCCACTATAGTCTGCGTTTCTGTGTATGTGTGTGTTTTCCGACATTTTAGGCTCAACCGGCACCAATAACACCGATCATGTGTTATCCTGAACCCTCTCAGCGGGAGTGTGTGTGTAGGGTGGGGGGCGAGTGGAGTAAAGGAGCAGACACTATTTGACATTTCGTAGAATGCGACTAACCATAATAGAATGGCTGTGCACGAAACTGGCTGCCTCATCATGAAAATCACTACATAAACTAACTTTCGCAAGAGTATAAATGAATTGAGATAGTCATGCTACAGTCAGACCAACTGTTCTACACAACTGTATCTGACATCAAACAGACATCAAGATGATGTAAAAACGTTAACCACCTGCAGCTGCTTTGTTTCCAGTCAGATGGTTTTATACGCTTTAAATTGTTTGTTCAAGCTAACATTTGTTGTTATTCCAATGTGATGATTTTGGTAACAATTTCTTGTTTAGTCATTGTTGTCATCATACACAAGTTTGGGATCAAGATGCTGAGCAGCGCATGAGCTGCAGTGGTCAGCGACCCATAGCTGACTGCTATCATCAGGCCCAGCGAACAAGAGCTGCCAAGACCCTTCTACACCTCAACGTGGTGATCCTGGATAACAGTCTGCAACAGGGCAGACTGGCTAAGGAGAAGGGATCGAAGAGAGAATGCTAGCCCGGTACTCAAAAAATGTGTGCTGAAGTCGGATGTGTTGGACCGAAAGGTGTAAATATCGCAGTCAAGCTGTAAACTACGACACAACGCATTCCGTTCTTTTGACTAAATTTTTCTAAATAAGCCATTTTCAGTGTTTGGTAGTGAGAGATTGAGAATGAACAAAGCCAAGCCATACCAAAGTTTATTCTATGAAATCAACCATGCCGATATAGGGCTGAGAAATAGACCTCTTGTCGATGGAGTCGCAAAGCACTGTACATACTTTATTTTCTTAATTTCCAATAGAACAAGAATTATAGCCATTCAGTTCAGTTGAGGTGCCATATCCACAGATAAGGTTGAATCTCTAACGTCCGCTTTCTCTTTCCTTGATGCCAGGTTGATTCCTATCTATCTCTTGATCTTATTCTCCCACTTATAACCCTGTTTAACACGTCTAGCACGTTCACCCTCCACTTTTTCTACCAGTACTTTCAGCAAGTTGTTGTTCCTTTGATGTGATTTTGCTATGTGGCAGCGTAGGCTTTTAAGTTGAGTAGTTTATTTATCTTAAGGGTACAACGTATGTCTGCACAACGACACAACTTCAGCACAGATAAACACCGAAAACACTATCGCTGACCATATACCAACATAATATTATTTTTTTTTCATTCGCCTTTACTTCTCTAATCCCCAAGACGGTGTGCGTTGCACTGTGGTTTTTATTTTGCGCCTGACGACCCAGTACATCCGACTTCAGCATCCATTTTATGTAAGGGTCTGCTTCCTCCTGCATTTTTTAAAGGTTTGCTTCCCCGGGGTAACGGCCAGTGCTGTGATTGGGATCGAACCCAGTACCTTCGGATTGTGAGCCGCGAATCTTAACCACTAGTCCACGCCGTCCCCATGTCATTTATTAACAAGAATAATTGTTGCACAATATCAATAAAAGAAAAAACAATTCTAAACTAAATACAGTACAATTATAAGACATATTTTTTAACTACCATATAAGATTTAAGCAATTGCTGTTGATTTCACTTCTGTAACTACATACAAGCCCAGGTTCTAATTCTATACCTGCAAGAACAAAACTCAACAACCTCAAGAATTATTCTAGCCAAAACTTAATGGCTCCAGTAAGTTGGCCCCTCCTCTATCTGCACCCTCAACTAACAATCACAAACTCGTCTTCACGATCAGAACACGTACTCAGTCGATCTGAGCACTTACATATAATCAGATCACCACATACTCAGGTGCAAATCTACGCTAACACATAATCAGAACACACATCGTTCACAAGGTGTTCTGCACCTACAACTCAAATTCAGATCTCTTCCTTAGGCGAAATGTACAATCATGTAACAATTCAGAATATATATCGTTCACAAGATGTACTGCACATACAATACACATTCAGATCTCTTCCTTCGGCGAAATGTACACTGCAGTGTATTTTATAGTGTCAAGCAACAGCATGGCTGTCCAGTGGTCTTCTGTGGGTTGGTTGATTCAGTTATCTTTCCAATTTGGAACTATCCCATTTAAAATATTATTGGCTGTCTATCACGAGTCACTGTCATTCTAAATGTGGTAGCCTGTCGTTAAAGTATTTGATGTCACCAACTCTTCTCCCCGTCAAGTCTGACGCCAGAGAGGTCATTTCTGACACACACACCTGTACCAGACAAAGTCTTTTACCTAGTGTCGAAACGGCGTAGCCTGCGTTCGTCCAATTCGTTCAGGCAACCTTCAATTCTTAGCGAACACAATCGCTAGCCTAATCTCCTTTGCCCTAGACGTCCATGCTTCAGCTGGAACTGTCACATCTATCTTAACTGCCTGTCTAATCCTGCTTTCATTCATCAATTCTCTTGTACTCCTAATTTCTAAAAAAGTGTCGTTTAATTGTCTTTTCTATCAAACGACACAGATAAGACATTTGGTATGGGGATACATATTATCAAGCAAAATAGTTGATAATAGTCAAAGAAACCCAATGATTAAATTTCAGCATTTGACAATCAATTTTCATATGTAGATCAGATTTAGAGTTCACTTTTCTATTTGTGATATTTTTCGTTTTTTCGGTGCAATATCTAATCCAGACACGACTTGTGTTTCTCCCTTTTGTCACTAATTAATGTAGTTCTTGCTCGCTTTCAATTGTGCTATCTGCATGACTGAGATTATTGATAATCCACTGACAAACAGTCCTACCATTTTTTCTAAATGTCGAAACGCGATGTAGATGTTAAATAGACAAGAGGTCAGTTTGCATCCATGTCTCTATCCTCTTTTTGCATCGATGCATGATGCTTATAATTTGTCAGATTTGATAGTGGCAGCTTGTTCTAAGTAGATGTTACTTGATATATATGTGTATTCTCCAACCATACATATGCTTTCCAGATATGTAAATGATTTCTTAAGCTGAGCTCTGCCAAAGGCCTTTTTGTAGTCTTTAAAGCACACACAAATGTTTTCTGTACTTAAACAGAATATTGCTTCCCTTTTCACATTGATTTATTTAAATCTAAACGTTTTCTGTATTTCAGCTGATTATTTATTCCCTTTTTACATTGTTCTATTTCACTTCAAATGTTTCTGTACTTGAACATAATATTTCTTCATTTGTTCTATTGTTCCATTTCAATCCAGATGGTTCATCTGGAACTTTTTTGTCGACTATATTTCTAATTTACGTACAATTATTGTGGACTTGCTGACACGGCTGATCATACTTACGCCGTAACAAGGATCTGAACATGTATCCTCATTATCAGAAGACGGACATCCAAGTCGCTTTTCAAGTTTAGTAAATTACTATTTAGTTTCAATATTTCAGCGAACTAATATATTTTCATATTTCCAATATGTATATATATATATATATATATATATATATATATATATATATATATATATATATATATATATATATATATATATATAGTTGTTTATACGGAACGCCAACGCAGTGTAGCAGAGAATTTGCTTCTCACGGTAAAAGTACAGGGTTTTAACTCCCGTTATTCCACACGCTCCAGTCGATCGAGTTGTAAATGGTACCCGACTTACCTTTAGGGAACGAAATGACAGAAGGGAACTGATTACCTCACTTCATCGGAAAGCGGATGTCAAGTAAAATAAGTGTCCGACACTTCATCCCCATCAGCATTGTTTGCTATGGTGCTATTTATATATAGAATTTGTTTATGTATGCTATCTTTCAATTATTACTGCCTGTATGCTGTTTGTTTTTATGAACTAATTTGTCAACGTTTTATGTGTCGGTGTCCCTAAAGTTGGTATGTTGAAATATATAAATAAACAGTAGTCTCAGAAAAATCTGTTTGCTAGTTGTTTTGTATTTAAGTTAGCCTTCTCTGTGATCCTAGCTGTAACATTCACTGAGTTAGTACGGTTATTAAACAGCCTTGTAAGGCCCTTCCACGTTCTAAACCTTTATCTAACTAAAAGGGTTGTTCTTGCGGTGTTTTAGCATTCCCATGAAGCTCATATAGTTGATTTGTGTCATGTGTATTACGCCATCATAATATGTGTATACGTTCACTCGGTCAAATCTTTCTCCTTGATCTACACAAAAACTTCGTAACATCTAATGACATTTTGTATTACAGATTTGCCGAGGGAGTTGTAAAAATATGAATATGACATCTGTTTTCGCTTCAATGAATAAATCTGAGTTGTTTGCCGGATAAAGTTCTCTTAAAGCCATATATAAATGTCTCCAGAATATGGGTTAGAACGGAAATTACTTGCTATTTTGCAGTGAATTTTTAATTCCAGTATTGTTCTGGATTTGCATTCCTGTCGCTATTGATAATCATCTGTGCTTCGCATTCTGTTCCTGCTGCGTACTTATGTTCATTTATTCATTTCGACATCCCCGCTACCTTCTATAAATATCATTATAGAACAAAGACGACAAATGCGGCAGGAAATGTACGCAAAAATTATGGCAAAATCATCCTTTTTATGCTCTTGGTATACGTACATACAATTTGTAATGGAGAGTTCGTGTACACAAATATATAATAATGCAATGAATTTACATGAAAACCAGATGTTGTTGGAAGCCACTTGTAGTGAGTTAATTTAACTCTTAACTATGTTTCTTTGGTGAGGATTTACTGTGGATCTTCTTTCATCCTGAGTTGTCTTGTGAAGGTAGAACGGATTCTGTTGGCAGTATTGCAATTTGATGCTTCTCAGTAAACTCACCTATATAAAGATGACAGTGCCGATCTCTGTCACGCTGTCTAGACTACTGTGACTGAACCTGATGGTACTTCCCCCTTCACAACTCAAAGAACAAAAGGTGCAACTGGAATAACGAGTCTACATACAGTTGGCATGGAAACAAGATGGTGCTAGAAGTA